>JAZAYU010000797.1:95083-151352 GCA_038501625.1 Corbicula japonica | reverse complement strand
GATTCTAATTAAAACAGATACGTGAAAATGGAGCTAAGAAGTCATACAACGTGAATATTAATTTAACCTTTAAATTGACGGACAGACCAGTCTGTTTGTTTTGTTGTTCCCTTTGCGTGTCTCGATCCAACCAATGCGTCAATTTCTATGTCGGAGACTGAGGCAAAACGAGTAAAATTGGGAACTGTTTCTTGTTCTTTGGATTCAAATGCCTCTATCGAATGCAATAGTAGTTCGTCCCCCGACGAAGACATGTCATTATTGCTCAGATCACCGAGCGTAACGGTAAAATTGCCGAAATTTTGGCTAACCCGCGACTCAGCGTCCATATTTGAAAATAAGCGGAGTGATACACGACAGCGCGTGCAGTGAGATTACCGACAGTAAACAAGGAATTTTACGGTCGCAAATTTTCGCCATCTGACCAATCAGATTGCTCGAAATTTATTTAGTGCGTTAGAATAAGGTTTTATGTTTTTCCTACTAATGACGGGTCCTATTAAAACAAAACAAGAATTTAAGAGTAAATTTCTGTTTGCTTGACCTTTTTATGCAAGAAATGCATTTTTAGCAAAATTATGGATGATTCTCGCCCAACTGTTCCGAAGTCAAATATTACAAGATTAAAACTTAAGTTGAAGACTTTTTTTGGCATATGATCATAAATAGAGTGAATCTATTGTCTTCCTAATAAAAATATACGGACGAAAAGTGACCAATTAGATCTTTGGTTGAGTGTATTTATTCAAAGTTTCATCAGTTTTCAATGTGACATCTTGAAAAGTTTCAAAGTAACGGACCAAGCACATACACACTTTCAGGGACTATTCTCCACCGACGTAAGATGGATAGCTGGAATAATAATAATATGGAACAAACATACATGTATGTAGCGTTAAGACTGATAAGCAATGTGTAAACATTAACGAGAGAAGTTTTCAGCAAAATCCAATAATTAAAAAATCTATAAACAAAAAAAAATAAACTAGATAATGAACAGTTGTATGACAGCCCTTCTGTCTCGGATTACTATTATCTGTGTTTTAAGTATTATGATTATTCAGTTCGAATTTAATAAATATTGATAAAAATATAATTTTCGGGTTAAATTAATTTTAACTTACGTTTCACAAGATCTCTTCGTATCACTGCCACAACATCAGTCGGATCATCTTCTGGGTATTCGACCATTGTTTTGAAGTCTAGGATATAGTTGACTTTGTTTGCCCTGAAATTTTAATACTCATAATTATTGATGAACAAGCGAAACTATTAAAAAGTGAAATACATATCATGTAAGCATTTCAGGAATCGCCACATTCACAAATTACAGCCTTCCCACGCAGCGAAAAAGAAGAGAGGAAGAGAGAGCATGTTTGATAAAAGTATGTCAATTCAAATAGGCCGCCAAAAACATTAAACGAAAACCTTTTTGGGATACCGTCTTGGAACAGTCAGTGGCAAAACAAATTGCCACATGGGGTTTAAACCAGGTTTTATGGTGCACCAACCTCTAACTTGCCCCAACAGGTTCTCATATCACGAAACAAGCACAAGTTGTCTGAGTGAAAAAACTCCAACCCATCAGCTTAACAAAAGCACACATCCATATAAAACATTAGAAGCTTATATAGCATTGAAAAGCCAACTGTGTGGGTACTCAGTGACCTTACCATGTTCAGAGCACATGGAGTCAAATCAGCAAGAACACGATGACAGGAATAAAAGAACATATCAAGCTTCTAGGTTCTGTTAAAAAAAATTTCCCTATAAACCTTCATAAACTCTTAAACCCTTGCCACCGTCGTTTATTACCTGAGGTACAGTTGAAGAACCCACACGTTTACTCAATATTCAGAAATCATTATTTTTATATAGAAGAGAATTAGCTTCGTTGATCTAAAGAAATAAAAGATGTGCGTGGTGAACATCTTGACATGACCAGATTGTTCTTATTAAATCGTCATTTTAAGAACTAAGCCAAACATTGAAATATCAAACATGATAATGCGGTACTTCCGATAGTATAATTGAAACATAGACGAATAAACTGCCATGCAAAACAAAGTCGATGCTGATAAAGCAAAATGATCTGACATAAAAATTTACCATAATTTAGTTTGACATATTATTTAAAATGGGGAATAACTACAAAAAATACAGAACATTTATTTGCTACCTATGAACGTGAAAAATATCGAAAATGAAAATACTATTCCACAAATAACTTTTGGTAAGAGTAAAATTAAACGCTATTCTTATTAGTGTGTATATCACTTTACTTAGGATACATTTGATATTTTGGACAAAAACTATCAAACAAAAACCCTCGCTTAAACGCAAATTAATTACTAATATATTCAAAAATCAATACGTGAATTTAACGCTCGGTGCTTGAGACTGGTAGGCAGTTTCTATTTTATAATTCAAATCCTTCTCGTATTTTTGTAAGACTTGTCCGTTTTCCGTGATTTCGATGAAGAACCACTGTACTAAACTAGGCCACAAAGCAGCAGAATTCTTCTCTTGTTGTAATTTCGCAGCATCTCGCATAATTCTGGAAAAAATCGAAGACATAAATTAATAAACATCGTTCTGTAACTTGACATTCAAATATTTAAATTATTTTGATAATTTCAAATAATTTTGTTAACTATTGCTTAATAACCATTTTTCCATCACTGGTTAATAAGATTTATCCTAAAGAACTACAGCTTAACAAAGCGAACACTTCAGAAAAGCAAGCAAACTTCCTTGATTTAAATCTATCCATCGAAAATGGTTACGTCACTACTAAAATTTATGATAAAAGAGATGATTTTAATTTTAATATAGTAAATTTTCCGTTTCTAGACGGCGATGTTCCTCGTGCAACTTCTTACGGGGTTTATATCTCACAGCTTGTTCGCTTTTCAAGAGCTTGCAACGATATGAATGATTTCAATGAACGTAATCTTTGCATTACAGAAAAACTTTTAAAACAAGGTTATCGATATCACAAATTAAGGAAAACCTTTTGCAAGTTTTATCGCCGATATCCAGATCTAATTCATAAATACAGCTGCAGTTTAAAATCACTATTGCAACAAGGAATTTCACAGCCAGTTTTTTTTATGGAGATTTAATTTATAAACTTAAGAAGATAAAAGGCGATGTTAATTTCTCCCGGTTATTCGTAAAAACCATCTGTAAATTTAAAAAGAAAGGTTACCAACATGATATTTTACAGCAGGCCTGGTGATTAACCCATCTACAGTTGATCATTATGCTTACCTCTTTGGTTGCACGACGGTGGCAGGGTTGTAAGAGTTTATGAAAGTTTATGGGGAAATCTTTTCTTAAAAGAACCTAAAAGCTCGATTTGTTTCTTTTATCCCTGTCATCGTGTTCTTGCTGATTTTACTCCAGGTGCTCTGGTCTCGGAAAGATCATTGAGTACCCGCCCTTTGGCTTTGCAATGCTATTAAATTCTTATGTTTATATGTTTGTATGCTTTTGCATGCAACATTGTTGAGCTGATGGGTGGGTTGGAGTTATTTCACCAAGACAATTTGTACTTGTTTTGTGATACGAGAACCTGTTGGGGCAAGTGTGAGGTTGGTGCACCCTAGAACCTGGTTTAAACCCCCAGTGGCAATTTGTTTTGCCACTGACCGTTCCAAGGCGGTATCCCCAAAGGTTCTCTTGTTTATTAATTGTTTGTGGCGTCCTATTTGAATTGACATACATATATAAAACATGCGCTCTCTCTATCTTCCTCTCTTCTTTTTCGCTGCGTGATGAGGCTGTGTTTTTTTAGTGTGGCGATTCCTGATATGCATATGTTGCTTTTTTAAATACGGTGAGTAAATATTGCTGAAGTATTTTCAAATCGATTTAATAGGATATGTGACGCCATGTTTTCTTCAAAATAATTGATGAGCTGGCAAAATGTGTTGAAATTTCACTAAATTCTTCAGGAATAAGTTGATCATTCCAATTACATATCTGATCAAATGTTTCAAAATTGTGTTGTTGTTTTTTTTTCATTTATTTAAGTTAGTTTACTTAAGGTGTTTAAATGTAATATCAAAACATCATAGCTGCACCGCTGGTAGAAGGTCTTCTAAGGAATGTCAATCTGAGAAGTATAAACATCAGAAGTCGGTCTCTGAGGAAATTGTTTAGAATTAAAAGCAATTTTGCCATCGGAACGATTGGCCCATTGTTGACATTTTAAATTCTTGTTTATGTAATTAAAACATAGATCATACCAGTCATATTTGCTTTAACTCTATCCAATGGTTTCAGTAGAGATGTTATACGAAGCACATTGTTGACGGACGGATGGACGACTAACGAATGCCATTCGACGGACGAAGACTTGTCACACTACTTCATCATTTGTGTTAAAATTAGGTGTACTAACAAACGTGTTGTGTGCTGGGAAAGGGGAAGCACATTGTTTGATGGTTATTTTTGTTTTGATCACATTAGTGATTGTGCAACATATTTTATACTTACTGGTGAATTTTGTCTGATGCGGATATAACATTTGCTTGTATTCCACGTATCTCCAAAGAGCCTTTATCAGGTTGGAAATTCATCTCAAGATTAAAATCTTTGGCCATGGCCTTGATTTCTATCATCTATGAAATTATTTATTATATAAATTAAATGTGTTATTTACATAAAGATACTGCAGTTTGATTTATTGCAAAGCCCGTTACGAAAACACAAAATTAGAGAATAACACTAGGCGTTTTAAGCGTTGCAAATTTCAAATCTTTCATCATTCATGCACAAGAAGACTTTCCGTAGCAGAATATATTCTGATCTGAATAACAGGAAATAGCCAACATTTACTTCAGTAATCAGGAAAACAACTGATTTCCTGACAAGTAAATCAGAATCCTTAAAAAACAGTTACTATAATAATATTATTAATATTTAAATACACCTGAGAATAAAACATAAGATAAATATATCAACTTAAAGTACACTGCTTTAACGAATAATACATTTATACAAAAATTGAAGAGATTAATTTAACAAACCAAATAAATTTCACATTAATAAATAATCTTTTATAGTCGGTAATGTTATCAGTAAAATAACCCAATATCGATGTCATGCAGTGATGGTTATGTATATCAGGGCTATCTGATCAATCTTTTTTAGGATTGTTCCAACTAGATCAGTTGGTTGCGTCGCTGGAATTGCACCGCTAGGCGCTGTCGCCATGACGGTGCGGGTTCGCTCCCAGCTAGAAGGACTATTATTTGTATTATTATCGCTGCAAGCGACAAACGCCGACTCATTATAAGAATAAAAGCCACAATTGTTGACGTGGATCGGATTTATACCATAGCCTTAGAGATCTCATTATCATCCCTTATCACTGGCGTCAATGCGTCTTTAGACCTAGGCGACATGGGCAGTAATATAAATTTCAATTAATGCCCATGAACAGGAATAATCAAACCGATTCTGCAATATTAAATTTTGACATTTTCGATGGGTTTCAATGTTACCTTTGCTTATTTTTCAATATAGCAGTAGCGTTGTGAGTGCCGTGTGGCGGCTGAAAATGTCCCCCATGTTTTTATTTTGCCTTTTACTTATGATTTTTGATTTATTGATTTTGACTTTGGATTTATTACTTATAATTGATTCCGTAATTGTCCCACGTGCTTGCCGCATCTTTTACCAGGAAAAAGGCGGATTCTGACGACGTTTAAGACGATGTAAGTTCATTTACCGAAGATTATTCGTGTATTACAGATACAGCCCTAGGGCTGAGGGGCTGCAGCCACCCCCCAGCCCGGCCGCATTTTTTTTTAGTTGCCTTTACAATCTGCCTGATCAAGTGTTGTGTATCGAAACATTTCACTGGCCAGCAATAATTACCATGGATACATGTAGCTCGGGGGCATATTAATTAACCGCAAGCGACAAATAACCGTGATGTAAACGTGTGATTTAAATACAATTTTTCATCGGTTGCTCGCTCAGCCATTGCCCAATCAAAACAGGTAAAACAATAGCGTTCTGAGTGCAGTAAATGATTGAAAAAGTGAAACAAACACTATCTGGACAAGTGGCAAATACACAGAAATCCAGTGTCAAAAAACTTGTTAGTCATAAACAGCTGATTAGCCTTTAGTAATCAACAGCATGTGTCCATGCGGCGCATTAAACGTCCCGACCAACCCCACTTGGAGTCAATTAATTGTCGCATCACTTGCTTCTGTACTCCAATAAACTGTCTTGCATATTGGTACAGTGTTGTTTTTTTTTTTGGTATTTAAACCAGGTAGTCGGATAATTTTTAAATAACAAAAATAAAGCAAAATATTATAATTTTATACAGTAATTCGCTTGTCCCATTATTTTGAATTTGCCGCTATCACTCGTTTTTAACAAAGTACTCTGTCCAACAAGCATTCATATTCGGAAAGGAAACTTGTTTACACACAAATTACTTTATTTCAATTGTTGAAGCAATAGAGAACAAGAACTAATGAACAAATAATATTGAACAAATAATTAAAAATATGCTCACTTTCAAAACCGAAATTGGGGGGTTCTAATGTTCTAACTCAGGGAAATTGTACGACTTTTTGCCAATGTTTCTATTATCTAGTGTAAGTTGGATTCTGATACCTTGATGTCTTAAAATTGCTCAAATTACATGAAAAACTCAAGGAAACATCTAGTTCTCTTGATTAAATTTCATTTTCACCATGTGCAATATAAATTTCATTAGAAATTACAACCGGTGAAAGTTAAAACAATTTCGGACCGCAATAATTTCGGATACGTTTTTTTCCACAATTATTCTAAGGTTTTATTATTTTTGTAAGTAACTTATATATTTTGACTATCACATAAATTGTCCAAAATCTCACGCACAATATCACAAAGTATCACTTAGTGACAGACAGAACTAAGGATACACTTTCCATTTAAACATGATTTTACTGTGGCTGTTCTGTGGTCAGAGTTAGTCACATGATAATTCATTGATTCAGATTTTGTTGAAAAAGCATATTCACCTATTCACCAACCCCTACCCAACCCCAACCCCTCCCGCACCCACCCCGTCATCAGCCCCCCAGCTTGTACCAGTCTGGATCCGGGCCTGAGGAGACTTATTTTAAGACAAATAAAAAGCAGACCATTGTAGGATTATATTTAAGAACAGTATATTATTTATTTAGGCCTTTTTATTTATTTTAGGAAAGAACATACTTTTCTTGCATTGCATTGTATTTCATTAGGTATCCTTTTTTCTATTTCTAGAACATGGAATCGTTGCTACATGCGTTATCTCAAATTGACATACACCGTATAAATCAAAAGCTTCATTTTTGTATGGGGTCGAAATAATTTTAAACCCAATTAGACTAACATTGTTGTTTGTTTGTTGCAGTTTCATTCGAAGGAAGAGATGGTATACGAGGTTTTCTTGCCAATCACATGCCCCAAAATTAAAACTTCTTAACATTTTATTTCACATTAACAGTTGACGTTGAAAGTTTACTTGACACAGATCAACTACGACATTAAAATATGAATAATACTAAATAATTCTATAGCAGACACGAAACACTTGTTAGGCTAGTGGCTAAATGAACCAACATTATATATGACTTAAATGCCAATCTAGGCTGTTGTGCGTGCTTCTAATAGGCGTTTGGTGTTTGAATCACAAATTTGTTTATTTAGCCTTAACCTAAAACATGTAAAAACTAATGTTTGTACCAAGGCAAAGAGTAACAGCAAAATACAAATGTTATAATTTAAAAGTCACATGATAATAGTCTTGTAAAAAGCTATAATTATAAATTAATTAGACACAAGGCAAAAGTCATCAGTGAAAAATCATAAGTGAAAAGTCAGAATTCCCAAACCGCAAAAAGCGTAAATTAAAGTCAGCATTAATCACAATGATCAATAAATATTTTATTTATCATTTATATAACTTTTCCCTTTTAATTCCATAATGCATAATAAAGCTATTTGTTGCAAATGAATTACTCGTTGGATCTAATAAAACAGACTTGTAAGAGTTTATGAAGATTTATGGGGAAATCTTTTCTTAAAAGAACATTGAAGCCCGATTTGTTTCTTTTATCCTTGTCATCGTCTTCCTGCTGATTTGACTCAGAGTCTTTGGTCTCGGTAAGGTTATGCTCTAGCTCCTCTAGCTTTACAATGCAATTAGCTATTTATGATTTATATGTGTGTGTGCTTTTGCATAACACATTTGTTAGCTGATGGGTGTGTTAGAGTTATTTCTCCAAAACAACTTGTACTTGTTTGTTGATATGAGAATCTGCTGGGGCTAGTGTCAGGTTGGTGCACCCTAGAACCTGGTTTAAACCACCCAGTGGCAAATTGTTTTGCCGCCGACCGTCCAACATGTTAAGCCATAAGGTTCTCGTTTTTGTTAATTGTTTGTGGTGTCTGTTTTGAAAATGGTCATTATATAAACCGAGCTCTATTCTTCTCTTCTTCTTAAAATGTGGGGAGGCTGTGTCTTCTAAATGTGGCAATTCCTGATATGCATATTTCATGTTTTGTGTAATTATTGCAAATATGTAGGTATCTCAAGTTAACTTTATTGCCGAACTCGGGAGTTTTATACAGACCTGGTACAAAAAAGTGTGTCCTTGAAGCAAACATTTAAATTTTCACACTGTATTCGGTCTAGTTCATTAAATATACATGTATCGCGCAAGTCTTTGAAAAATAAAATGAAAAATCCACTAATGGATTCCATTTTGTCGTAATGTACACCATGATTTTAAATGCGTTAATTAGATGTTTTTTTCAACTACAATGCTTCGAGCCCCTGCAAACGGGTCTGTAGAATCGTGTTAGAATTACTGCTGCAATAGTAAATAAATAATTTAAGTGTTCTGTTCCAGCATCAGGGAGTAGTGTTTGAGGGCATTTTAATGTTCATTTAATGTGTCTAAAATATCTTGCAATAACGTGTGGGTCGTTATCCGTCCGAATCATCTTATTTTTTACCTAACCAATCTAGAGCACCACGGATACAAAATTCATATGGTTTTTGTTTGTCGTAACCATCAATTAGACATGTGAAATGCTTTGGCGCAGGTTACGCGCTGCAGAAGACGATGTGCTTTGCGCGGCTCTACATCAACTGGATCAAGCGTTCTCATCATTTCCAAGACAGTCTCTTGACGAGTATATATTCTCTTACTTCGTTTTAAATTTTAAGCGTTTACGAATTCAATTCAATTAACTTTACTGTCCTTAATGACGTCGTAACCACATGCCATACCAGTAAAATGCTACAGTTTCATAGATCTTACAACCTTTCTGGAAGTATTATATTATAAGCAGATTTCTTTTTGCTAAAGATGTTGACAAGGAGTGCCTCAGAACAGTAGCTTTGGTAAGGTAGAACAGTAGTGATGAAGAACAGATCATCATCAAGGTTTTCATCCGCTGTATCTTTTATCCAGAAGTTGTGTCTTAAATACAAGTTCATCTTCTATATAAATCTTTAAAAACGGTTGTGGTATAAAATAGGTAAATGTAATTATTATCTGCGTTTCATAAAGACTCTTGAGTATAAAAAAGTAGATGCGAAAAGCTTATCATCTTTGAAATTCTCTCATGATAATTTTTACTCTCGAATGGTCCTGTATCTAATTTTGTTCTCATTTGTTATTTTCTTAATTTTCGGAATATACCACAAAATGAGACATAGAAACTAAATGCAAAATGGAGCACGATCACATTGAAAACTGAGCTTTGTACGTGTATTCTCTTCCTACTTGTTAAGATAAGTTTAAAATTGAACAAAACATAAGTCACTTGCGGAATTACCGTCTGTGATAAATACTAACCTTATAGGCTTATTTATAAGAACATAAATCTCCCCTCCTTAACACATCCTCTCCTCAATGACAAATCTTAATTACATTACATTAATTAAAAACAAGTTTAAAGTTTGGAAAACATACCTGAAATCAACATTGCTCCTTCCAGCTTCTAGAACGGGTATAGTGGGTTTGCCAGAAGTCATAAGTTACAAATCAAAAGTCGAAAGTTATAAATAGAAAGTCAATAGTAAAATATCCGTAAGTCGAAACTCTAAAGTGGCCCTTCAGGGCTTCTATATATTACTTATGTTAATAGTACTTCTAAAATTACTTTTGTATAATATAGGCCAGTTAAAGGTGGGTATCAATATGCCAGCCAATTCATATTTGGATATTAGTCAATCATCCCAAATGGCGGAGGATAGGGGTGGGGGGGGGGGAGTCGGCAGGCATATGCATCTCCATTTTTTACCAAGAACAGGCTTAATCAAACCGAGTCTACATTATTTTCATACTTGTCGCTTTCAGTGGATTTCAAAATTCCTGTTCCTTTTTTATGTTGGAAATAAAACAAAGGAGAACTTTTGCATGTAAACTGTATGTCACTAAAAAGTTCGTTTTCAAACCGGGATCTACAGTAACTATGTTTTTGAAAATTTCTACTTTGTTCAAATATAGAATTTTTTTTACAGATTTTGGTTTATTCAATTTCCCTTCTGCTTATCTATGCAGCCAACTTCTGGTGCAAGTTTCTGCGTCCGAAAACTGCCTATCGGTCGTCAAAAACTAATAATATTTCAAAGTTGACAAACTGTTTATCGTCACTGCTTTGTATAATATTGAAATGAAATTTTAGTAGTAAACACAAATAATTGACGTGTATGTTCGGTGCTTAAGTATAATGAAACATTGCAGCAATTCATAAAAATAATCAAATGGTATTCGTACCTGACTTTCATCCATTTTCTTAATGATGCTATCAGCAAAAGTCTTTCCGTATATTTCCCTGTTGTCTTCAAGTTTTTCTGTGGAAATATAACGTCAGATGATTGTAAATGATGGTTTTCATAAAATAAAGTCTCTAAAGCTTATAAAACAAATTTTGCGAAATTTCCATTAAGGTAAACAAAACACGGTTTTTTGAAAGTAACGCAAACGTCATACCAGCATTCATTGTGTTAAGTGTTCACACGATATATGAATTTCTACGCTCGGCATAAACAATTAATTAACATGCTGAAAATTTCATTAATCTAAGTCAAAGGTTGCGGTATTAAATAGAGATGGAAAAAAGAGAAGGCAAAAATATACTAGCCTATTTTTCGACTATAACAAAATTTATAAAAATGTCGCAATTGAGATAATAATAATAATAAAAACAAGTAAAACAAATGCTTGTAAGTTTTGAATAATCATAAAGATAAAACATTATAAATACTGGTCTTTTTGATTGGAAAATAAATTTGACAATGCTATTTTGGCTTCGGAAAACATGGTTCTAAACATGAGACGTTAAAGTGGGAATCGTCAGAACTTCGTTACAACATATTGGGATATATAAATTCAGGGATTCTCAGAAAAGTCCAAATGTGTCTTAAAGATATCTACAATGTATTTAGGATGTATACAGTGTAAAATGTACATTGTCAAATTTCTTTAACAAGTTATCTATTTTGGAGTTTTAATAACACCGTTATTTAAGTTTAAGAAACTGAATAATAATGATACTTTTAATAGTTAAATTGTTATTAAGTAATAAACACTTCTTATTGAAAATCACATTGGTGTATCAGTCTACCACAGCCATTATGTGCACTTAAAATGGTCGAACTTTAAAATAGATGAAAAGGGAACTCTGAAAGCCATCGAATATATAATGAAAATATTGCAGGCTCGGTTTGATTGAGCCTGTTCATGGAAATGCATTACACTGCCCATGCCACCTAGCCCCGGGTTGAGCGCAACTCAATATTTACACCTGGTCCAATTTACAGTAGACTTTTAACCATCCCAAATGATGGTATGCGTGTGGCGGTGGACATGGAACCTTCAATGCGGTATTTTCAGATTATTACCATTCCATGTTCAGCGGCGTATTGTCCCTAGATAAAAGAATGGGTTTGCCCTAAACGAGAAAACAATAGGCGGAACTAAACAGAAGAGTGTTTTGACTGAGGATCTTAGAATATAAATCCTGCATACCACATACAACGTCATTGGCAAAATTTAAAAGGCGGACGTATATCCTTAGGGGTAACTGAACAATATCTCAATCTATATTGGCAGGGAAATCGAAACCACCGATCTCAAAACTGGCCGAAATATTAAAACAAATATTAAAACAAAGTTAATTTTAGAGTAATATTTACATAGTACATAAGTATCGTGCTCAACTACCTTCAAAGTACGGACGTAATTGATATCATCACTGGCTGAATGTACGGGGATAATTTTTACAGCCGCCACACGGCACAAACAACGCTACTGTGATAATGAAATAATTGAAAAGGGTACTTTGAAAGCCATCGAACACGACAAATATGAAAATATTGCAGGCTAAATTAAAGACAATTAGGTGAAATTATTTATGCATCAAGGTAAAATTAAAACAGTTGAAATCGATATAGAAGTCTACTTTATTTTCTGCACAATAACTGCATATGCCTTACTGTTCGAAAAGCAAGCACTTTGTCTTGAATTAAACCTCTCCATTAAAAATGATTTCGCAACTACTTAAATATATGACAAAATGGATGATAGTGTAAACTTTCATTCTAAAATGATGTCCAACGTGAAACAACCGTTAGAGATTATGTTTACACAGCTTGTTCGCCTTTCCATAGCTTGACACAATGCTAAAAATTCTATTTATCGTAATAATTGTGTAGCAACCAGAGATTTATGAGCGTTTATAAATAATCTGAGCAAAATTATTACTATTTTGAATAAAACCATTTAAACTGTAAAGAGCCACGCCGGACTCTGCTCGGTTTTTAAACTTGACTCAAATATAATTGCATGGAGAAGAGTTTATATAAGCGTTTTCGCTTGTTCTGTTAATCCATATCATGACATTTATTTTTTAAAGGCCCGGTCACACCGGCCGAGCGTTGCTGGAACGTCCCTGGAGCGGTGAAAAAAATTCATCACCGCTCGTAACCGTTCACCACCGTTAAACAAAAGTTGGCCTCCGTTAAAGCAACGCCGTATACGCTCGGCCACCGCTGATGTCTCTCGAAGGGCCCTCCAACCGCTCCGAAAGTTTTGAGCTGCACAAAATATTGCGCAATGTTTTTTTCCCCAAAGGGGAAAGGGTCCCCTACCCCTACGATTGGGAATTTTTCGTGTCGTAAAATCTTGAAATTGGGAAAAAAATCTGTCGCAAAATCAGCCTAATTGGGATTTTTTAAAATTCATGTTAATAATCACTAGGGGTTTTATTCAGCTTCACTAAGCATCATAAGGTCTGGTTCCTTAACAGGAAACCCTCAAGTGATGTAACTGTTATGCCAGAACTAAGTAACTGCCAATCCAATGACTGTCTGTCTATGGAAAAATAATTTCCATTGGCAGGAAAAGTTTCTTTTAGGTTGCAATAAATGTGAACTGAATCTGATGAATCTGCATTTGAAATTTTTAATCGAAGGAGTTGGGGGCTGGATCCCGTGTCAGGTTGAGGCAATGTGTCCTTGGGCTACATCTAGCTCAAGGACAGATTCTGAGAGGGACTCAGTTTGGTTTCAAAATATGTCGGAAGGCTGGATTCAAGTTTAGTTTCAGTCTGATTTACGGGGGAAAGTACGGGAGGTTGCTCGATACCGGTACCTATATTCATTGGTTCAAATCTCTCAGACTCGGGATACGTCACCATTGGCATGGGATCGGTCGATATATACCGAAAATCTCGCAACAAAAGAGTGACAGTGTTCGTATTTATTAACATTTTCCTTTGAATAATCGCTCATTCTAAACATTGTTGTGAAGTTTGTAAACTACTTTAAGTTTCTGTAGACTGGTCTTTGCGTTTCAATTTTATCTGTAAGAATCAGTCAACTTGCAATTATTGTCCGTAAACCAGTCTGAAAAAGGACGTGTATAAAACGCGGACCGGAAGAAAGACTGCACATGTCTGTACTTTATTTAATGATAACAACTGAGTAAGAGTCTAACCGGATCATTGATAAGAGTTACTCCCCGTTTGAACAGTGCAGTTTGTTTACATTGAACGACATTTCGTGCCAAAAGTCTTTTGTCAATTGGGAAACGGCACTGTTTGTTGTTGGAAACATTAGCTTTGGGGATTGGGAAAGTCCGGTACTTTGGATTGGGAAAGTCCGGTACTTTGAATTGGGAAGACTCCGGTCAGCTTTGGGAATGGTACCGTTTTGCGGAGGCAGTTAAAGAAGAAAAAAAACGCTGTTGCGAGCGGTGAGAAGGGAAAAAATTTCCGCCCAGGCAAAGTTCACCACCGCTCCACCAACGCCCAAGCAAAGTTTGGCACCGCTAGAAACAAGTTCGTGGACGCTTGGGTACGCTAGGCCAACGCCGAGTTTTTTTAACGCTGCACCACCGCTGCTTCGCCAGCGTTGCCCGGGCGGCGATTAAACGTTGCAAAAACGTTGGTGCAGCGCTTATAAGCGTTTTACGAGCGGACACGGGGTTGTTGGAACGGTGTTGGGCGCATGCGCAGAACGCCGCTGTACCAAACGCTCGCGTCACCGCTATACCAACGCTTGCTATCGCTAAACCAACGCTAAAGCAACGCCGGCTTCAGCGTTGCACCGCTAAACCAACGCCCGTGTTTTCGATTTTTTTACATTTTGTGAGCGGTGACGAGCGTTTGGTCAACCTTCCTACCGTTCAAGGAACGCTCCAGCAACGTTTGGGCGGTGTGACCGGGCCTTTATAGTGTAATTTTATTACATGTGCATTTATTTGAATTAATATTGTTAAAACTAAATATAATTGCATTATAATGCTGATTAGGTCTTGCTTATATGAGTATCTTCCATTACAGAGAGCGAGAGTGCTTATTTTAAAATCAGTAGATAAAGATTAAAGAAATATATCGGACATATTCCTATATTATACTATATTAAAATTAAAATCAAAGTACTGAAAGTACAGAAAACCAGCGAAGCGATTTTGCTTATTGAGAATAACCAGTGCCATGATTCTCTTACATGTATCCATTTACGAAAAAGCAAAAAAAACTTGGTTCACTCGCAAAGAACTTCCTCTTGTCTAAATGATAGTGGAAATAAGGGTTTCCATGTATTATCTTGATGAAGGCTTCTGTTAACCCTTTACTCCATAGATATACCTTCATAGCTTGTGCGAACAGTTTAGATCCATATCAGCTGGCACATCTGTGCGATCTGATTAGGATTTAAACTGTTCGCTTTTATGATCATTTTTTTCTGACCAGTAATCACAAATTTTAGATCCAGATCAGATGGCACTATTATGCCAGCTGATCGGGACCTGAACTGGTAACCTATGTGATGATCTCTGTGAAGCACACAACTGATAGAGTGTAAAGTGTTATTTACTTTCATGATACTCATTCGTTATATTGTCCGCAGTTTTCACACTCCTTTTTTTTTGTCGTCCGCACTTTTCAACGATATTCTATATCGTCCGCTAATTGGACCGCATTTTAGAGCGACCCATATTCCATACCTCCGTGTCCGTTCCACGTCGGACGGACACGGAGGTATGGAATATACCCAACGATTAGTAAAACCAGCTTCGCTGGTTAAAAAGAGAAAATGCATAACAGTAATTGCCACACCCAGATAACACAGCCTACCCCATGCAGCAAAAATGTATAGATGAAAACAAAGCATGGATTTGTCTATCAATTTCAAATAAGGAAAACCAGATTTTTTTTTAGGTTTCAAGTCTAAAAGCGCAACATATAGGTCTTCGACAGGCCACTTGTTGCAAAAAAGGGATTAAATATTCAAAATTTAATGACCTGTGAGGAAATGTTATTGTTTTAACACCCGTCGATCCGTTACATTAACGTAAAAAAATTGTCAAATATGGATGAGATTTCTACAAAAATGCAACACAAAATATGTTCTAAAAACTAAAAATGACACCTATTTTGACATTTGAACCTTTTTTAAACATTCTGGTAGACACGCTATGCTTTCACGTTCGACATCTTTTTCTATATCAAGTTTACAGGAGGCAGTGGCCAAGAAAGCCGATGATATTCCAGTCCATGTTCAGCGGCGTAGGGTCCCTAGATAAATGAATGGGTTTACTCTAACAAGAGAAAACAATGAGCAGAACTTAAAAGCTTTCTAGAATTTCGAGATCTGAGAATATAAAACCTGCATATCAAAGACAACGCCTAAGGCCTTATTTTGAACAATATCCAAATCTATATTGACTGGGATATTGAAAACCGCCCATCTTATAACATTAAAACTTTAAAAAAAATAGACAAGTAATTTTAGAGATACTGTTAACATAGTACATAAGTATCGTGCTCAACGATCTTCAAAGAATGTCCATTCACGATGCTAAGAATCGCTGTTTAACGAAATGACGGTATACTACGAATAAAGCGACCAGTTCCGTCCTTATTCCTTCTTTATTCAATATAAAAAATTCGATCGAACGAAATGCGATTTAACGAAAAATGCAACTTTACGAATAATGATGACAGTCCCTTAATTTTTACAGTGTTATAAACATGCGATGTAGCAAATTTCGCCCAGGCATGCGATTTTCACACATCTGCTCGCACGCGAGCGATATCCCTTTGTATTGTCGACACAAGCAGTTGTGAAACGATATGCTGTAAACAATCAGCGGGCATATTTGCTTGTAAAATTAATCTTACAGCGGCGATTACTTCAGTATTAAGAAGTCACGGAGTAAGTTTTCTTTGAATTTCTTAAAAACAGCATATAGTTATTTCATGTATGAGTTGCTTTGGTATAATGTCTATGAATTTCAGAGTTCTCATGCAAACGGGTTTTCTTTTGTTTTAGTATGTGCTTGGTAAGTAGAACATGAAATAGACTAAATTGAGCTTGCAAACATTAACTACATCCTTAGCTAAATACATTTCTTTACTAAAATCAAAGTGGCAATGAGTATTTCCCCCAAAATGCATTTTTTAAAATTTTAGCCAGTTTTCGCCATTTGCAATATTTACGACCTCTTAATTCTGCAAATCGATTTTATAAGCAATTCCATGAAAATGTTATTGTTTTATGTTGATAGCTAATGATTTAATTGAACATTTTTGTTGTGCATTATTTTGTGTAATTTGAAAAATGTGCCATGATTCTTTTTTCGACAATATGTGAATGTATATTTTATGCATTAAGATATGTGTTTTTATGATGAACATTTTCTTTTGATGCATTGATCGATGAAAACATGTAATTTTGCAACATTAATAACGAAATCTAAGCTTTTTAATTATATGTTTACATTAACATATCACATATCACAATAAAATATTTTTTTATTCAGTTTTTTTTATCAATTCCAAAGAACATATAAAATTACAACATGAAATATTTGGTAACCTGTTACATCGTAATAGTAGATGATTAACAAGATATTATTTATATGTTCTTTTCGAACTGTTTTTTTTTTCATTCACTCATTCTCTCTCGCTAACTTTCACTCATTTCTGCATTCATACATCCTATCAGTCTTACACCCATCCATCCTCTCATCATTCATACTCAGGAAAACCAGCGGGTTGACAATAAGTGTTATTATAAACTAATACATCAATTAAATGGAAGTTAATGAAAAAAAAAGAAAAATAAGAAGATTGTTCTACCCCTTGCCGTTTTGAACAATACAAATAGAATTGTCATTATTTGTTATTTTATTATGTGTTTGTATTTGTTAGAGGAAATTTAACCACTTTTGTCTATGTGTATCGATTTTATTTTTTGAGTTTGCTATGAATTCTTCCACTTTCATTTTCTCTGTCAAATATTTCAGAAATCCATCTATATTTGGTATTCTTTTGTTACATTTATTAAGAAATATGAAATATTTCGCTGTTAAAATAATACATTTGAGAGCTGCTTCGTTAGGCCCTTTGTTAAATTTAAGAAAAGAGATGTTAAGATAATTAATGTCTTCGTTTATATTGTTTCGTTTTAAATAGTCTTTTACATTCTTCCAAAACGTTTGTACGTGACTGCATTCCCAAAACAAATGTTCTAAGCTTTCCACATTCATTGAACAAAAATCACATAAATTTGAACATGATAATTTTTGTTTAATGAGAAGTTTATTGGTGGGTGTTATTCTGAAAATGAATTTATATTGAAAGTTCCTGAGTATAGTGTCAATAGTTGCTTTAAATATATTATTATAGTTATCCTCCCAGTTCAATGTGGTGCTATTAAATATATCTCGCCATTTTTTATAAATACAATAAAATATTACGATAATAACGACATTTACGATTTGCGGCGGTATCAACAATCAAAAGTTTAAAAATGCGATTCTACGAAAAATGCGCTTTTACGAACAATCGACTTTGTGTCCTATGATTTTTCGTAGAATCGAGAATGGACTGTAACTGATAACAGCACTGAGATACGGAAAATAGTAAGTAATACACGTTAAGTTTTGTACCTTCTACCAGCAGTGTTTCATGTTGACCCAAGTTGTTTAATAATTCAGTGTTGAGCCGAAACTTTGGCGTTGCCATTCCCGCCTGATTTCTCATTTCTCGTAACAGCTCGCGACATTCGTGAACCACGTTTGTGGATGATTTCATATGGAAAAGAGACATAACGTCATTTTCAGAGGTCATATTCTGCAATGTCTGTTCTGTTGCTGCAATTACAGTGCTCAGTGTTGAAATATTTGTTCCAACTTTGGTTTCACTAATTTTGTACGTTATACTTATGTTTTGTTTTGTTTTTTGTGCTATTTCATCAATTTGTGCATGCAACTTTTCTTGATAGTTTTCAACATTTTTTAAAATATTTTCTCTTTCTGATTCAAACCGCATCAGGGAAGTCTGTGTGCATCTTTTTTCCTCTTGAAGTGACGACAGAACTTCAGTAACTGCATTTACTTTCCGTTGGTAGTCATGACTTTTTTTGATATTCTTTGCAGCTTCAGTTATTTCGACTCTGCTACTGCAGGACCTAGAAAACAGATATACCTATTACGTTCGGACAAAAAAAAGTATAAGTTTAAACAACTCTCTTTTACAATTCAATGAAAAATCGTCGCACAAATACCTGACAGGGATATTAAGTATATAGCCAGTTTAAAACAAACTCTAATAATACCTTTCGGCCATTGGCCTTCTTCAGCTGTTAATGGTAAACACGTCACTTCTACATTTTTTATTTGTATTTTCTACACACAGGAAGTGAAGTGTTGTAACATTAACAACTTAAGAAGGCCAATGTTAAAGAGTGTGTTTTAAACTTTTTTTATCTCATCTTCATTCTATAATTCTATAAGAGCTGTAATTAGTTACGTTATCTGAAGGTTGATGAGCATTATAATAATGTATGTAAATACAACTTCTAAAATAACGTTTTAATATTTCGGCCTGTTTTATGTGGTTTCAGTATTCCAGCCAATATAGATCCAGATATTGTTCAATAAGACCAATAATATTATTCATGTTTTTTTTAATTTTTGCGTTAAGCGCTCTCTGTAATATGCAGGATTAATTTTCTCTGATCCACAATTAAAATTTTATTCTATTCATTTCCGCCATTTATTTTCTCGCTTAGAGCAACCTCTACCTTTTACCGTAACTGGGGACAATTCAACGTGCAGTACATATAATGGTTTTAATCCAAAAGCTTTTTGTTCGCCGCCATATGCACACCGTCGTTAGAGTGTCCTATTTAGTGGTGTAAATATTAAATTGAGCTCAAACCAGGGTTTAATTGGCGTCAGCAGTAATATGCATTTCTATTACTGCCAACAAACAGGCTCAATCAAATCGAGCCTGCATCAATATTCATCCTGGTTGTGTTAGGTGTAGTTCAACATTCCTTTTTCATACATTTCAGTAATTTGAAGTGATTTTCATGTAAATTTCAGTTAATAAAAATAATGTAAAATACCTATGTAACTGGTATCAACATGCAACCCGAGAAGACGAAGTGAAGACATTATATTGACGTGTAGTAAAAAACGAAGGCGTGATGGCAAAAGCCTAAGATTACCATTTAATCATTCTTTTTCAAATATTTTAAGTATTTGAGTTTAAATGCTAATTTCAATATATGAATTGTTTGCAGTTTCTGATTCAATAGCATGCCGTTATAACCTTGTAAACTGACGCCAAAGAGTAATGACCCCCCTCATGTTTATTTTATATTAGAATAATCATCCCTTTCCATAAAATACCGGCACTCCTTAGAAATTAATGATCCACCGATTTAATATTTAAAATATGGAATCCCCTGTCATTATAATATAGTATAACAACCCCGGTCAAATAAGTTTCCTTTAAACTCATACCATATCCTTACGATAAATAACAGAACACATGAAAAACATTTGTTTTTGTATTATATGTATAGAGCACTTGGACAATCACTGTATTATATGTATAGAGCACTTGGACAATCACTGTGAAGTGTGTGTGTGTGAGTGCTTAATGTAAACACATTTTAACAAATCATACCAGTTAAACAATACATATATGCGTATAAGCATTTTACATATGTATAAAGAAATGCTGCGAAACATCGGACAAATATATAAATCAAACAGAATATTTGTAAGCGATATTAACTTAACTGCCAATTTTTATTTTTTAAATTTGTCTTGTCCAGTCAATTGTCCAAAGCTGAATGCCTTATTCACTCAATCACTTTAGCACGAAAACTTCGTGCAAAGAGGACATCTATCGGATACTTTATTCGACCAATGGAAATTAATTTTCTTCTAATTCACTATCATTCAACCGAAGAAAATTATATTTCCTTTAAACTCATACCATATCCTTACGATAAATAACAGAACACATGAAAAACATTTGTTTTTGTATTATATGTATAGAGCACTTGGACAATCACTGTGAAATTAAAGAACGGGAAAAGCAGGAAAAATAAAAATTGGCAGCTTTCTTCTTAAATCAAAATTACAATACAACCAAAAATTAACATTTACACTTGAAATAATGTTCAGTTATGTTAATTTATGAAAACAAGAATTCATAAACCCAATGACAAAGAAACAGCTAAACGCTCTTTCAAGTTATCTTTGACATAACCGTCTTTCACATTCTCACTGGCCCATCGGCCATGTCTCTTGAACATACGTTCCTTGATACCACATTCACTGCGGACGTGTGGTTTTAAAGCATTTAAAAACAGTTCACGTAAGTTAGTGTAGGATGTCCTTGAACGGGAATTTCTAACTTTATATCCAGCCTTTGTTTTTGTCAAATTACAGAACAGATAATCATCTCCATCAAGGCCTGTCCACTTGATGTATTTCACAATGTTTTCATAAGGACACAAAACAGTGCCTGTTTTAGCAATCATTAACCAGTGTCCATCCCTATAAATATCCGTTTTACTTTTCTCAATATAAATTGCCATATATGACTGCTCAAAAGCTATGTCTGATACCTTTATATTCAATAACTCAGCACTGCGCAAAAAACCTGCATACGCTAAAATAATAGCGCAGATAATTCTTTGATTTTTGATATTTTTCTCTTCATACATTGAATTATAAACTGCCAAAATAACATCAATAGAAATTGGTTCTTTCTTATTTACAGGTTTAGCTAAAATCCTTTTGGCGGATTCTAATATATTAACGTTAACTTTGGAATCGGTAGGAGAAATTAAACCATGTAATTCATGAAACCATTTGATGGCATAGAAAGCTGTTATCACTGGAGCAGGACTATGCGCAGTTTGAATTAAAGAAGATAAATAAAGAGCCACAGTTAAAGTTTTAGCGGGCAAGACATCCCCACTCCCTAAAGAATTACTAAAAACCCAATTTGACCAACGTTTAAATGCCAGCTCATACTTTTTAGAAGTGCTTGAAGCTCTTGATTTCATCAGTACTTCCGGGAGTAGGTCGATCTTGTCCGCCAAAACAGGTGGCAACTCATCTATTTCGTTTTTGTGGATCTGAAAAAAGAGATTTAGAATAAAAAATTTAATAAATACATTATTCACACAAATAAAAAATCACTTCTTGTGAAATATTGCTTTTAATATTAAAGAGCAAAAACTAAACTACCGTTATGAATATGAACAACAGTTACAGATAATCATCATCATCATCGTCATCATTCATGATCATCGTCTGACAACGTTAAAACAATCAAAATCTCGCAGTTCATATAAACAGATATTTATATAAGAATAATGTTCATTAATATTTCCGTTCCAGTGAACGTAAATAGCGCTCCAGTGAGCGTAAACAGTGCTCCAGTGAGCGTAAAACAGTGCTCCAGTGAGCATAAACGGTGCTCCAGTGAGCGTAAAACAGTGCTCCAGTGAGCGTAAAACAGTGCTCCAGTGAGCGTAATACAATGCTCCAGTGAGCATTTTCTTTTCTTTCTTTTTCAAAAGAGTGTAAAACTGCTCCAGTGAGCTTATTAGACATTTCCAGTGACAAAAGCAAGTAAATAAGTAAAACTGTTCCAAAGAGCGTTCCTTTAAAAACTGCTCCAGTGAGCAAAACGAGAAACAATTGTAATAAACGGTTTAATCTTTATTATACCGTGCTATCAAATCGGTGTATTGATGTTAAGGGAGACAACTCAAAAAAAAAAAAAAAAAAAAAAAAAAAAAAGGCAACGTTCTTGAACTGAAGATTTATTTACCTTTAAAGGTAATGTACAAGGCGAGCATGCCGAATTTCAAATCTGTATTACCAAAAATACCAAGACCATTCTTACACTTAACATAATATTTAGACTCTGTCGGCAGAACTAAATACTCTTTTACACTGGAGACAAAACATCCATTTGGACATAACAACGGCCAAAAAGGCGCCGATTTCCACACAGGTACAACTAGTATCCCCTTTGCCTGATCTACGTGCATTTTATTCAAAACCCTGTGGATAAGATAGAAAGGCGGTACAAACAGACCGAACTCATTTGCCCAATTTACTGTAAATGCGTCAACTCCTAAAGAACTAGGATTCCAAAACTTTGAATAAAATCTTGACAACTTAGCGTTGTGTTCTGAAGCGAACCAATCTATACTCAATTTCCCAAATCTTGATTCAATCAGCGAAAACACTTCTGCTGATATACCCCAGTCGTCTTGATCAATAATTTTAGATAAATAGTCTGCTTTTTCATTGAGAAAACGAGGAATCCATTCCATTTCTAAAGAAATAGAATTGCGCAAACATATATCAAATATACTAATTGCGAGATCCTGCAATTCTTTATTCATTGAACCTTTGGTAACTATAGCAACAACGCCCTGATTATCTGAAAACCACTTAACCCTCTGATTACTTAAAACGTGAACAAGCGATTTTAATACTGTCAAAACCGCAGAAAGTTCTCTCCAGGTGGAAGATTTCTGACTTTCTTCTCTTGTCCAGTGACCATGCGACACGCCATTTATAGTATTAACAACATAACCGGCGAATCCTAAAGCTGAAGCATCACTGTAAACGACTCTAGAACAGATCTGAGACTGAAAAATATTTCTAAAATTAACAGAATCTAGACGTTCGAGCCAGAATTTTATCTGCGCGATACTGTTATCAGAAAGAGAAATATAAGAATCCCACGTGCGGGATGTTAGAATATCAAGACTCAAGTAACGAGTCATTATCTGTGTCACGTGACCTACTACAATACTCATGGAAATGATCTGACCTACAAAGCTTGCTACCTTTCTAACTGGTACTCTCCTATGAATCTTAAGATCTTGAAGTAATTGGGATGCAGTTAATTTAGCTTTCTCTACCCTTTCTCCAGAAATCTTAACAGTTCCGTTCGTAGAATCCAAAATTGAGCCCAAAAATTGCAGATTCTGTATAGGCGCCCAAATACACTTATTTGAATTAGGTACAAAACCTGATAATAAAAGGTCCTGTTTTAACTGCCTACTCAGCAACATTGCTCGACTGTAATCGCTCGCACAACCAAATCCGTCATCTAAAAATGTTAGAACTAATTTACCCTCACTTCTCCATTTTGCTACCAAAGGTCTAGTTAATTTAGTAAAAATATAACAAGCACTAGACAAACCAAAGGGCAAAACAAGAAATTTAAAATATTGGATTTGACCGTCGTCGGCAGTCCAAGAAAAACCTAAAAAATCAGTATGAGGTTCAAAAATTTCTATAAAGTGGTAAGCACTTGTTATATCGAATTTTATCATGAAATAACCTTTCTGTAAATACGATAAGGCTATCCTTAAATCTTCAAATTTAACAGACTGCTTCCAGAGATGTTTATTAACATTTCGAAGATCTAATATCAGCCTCTTTTTGCCAGTATTTTGCACAGATACGGTTAAAGGATTAACTACTCGAGGAAGGTGAGGGCACCGCTTAATAAGACCTCTATCTAAAAGATCTTTAATAGCACTAGAAACAAATTCTTGTTCACACAAAGCGGATCTATTGTTTTTGCTCACTGAGTTAGGTGGTTCGGAATAAAATGGAATTTTATAGCCAAATTTTATTACATCTAGAATATACTCCGACGCACCTATATCAGTCCAAAATTGAAGGTTTTTTCTCAATCTTCCTTTTACGAGAATACTTTTTTGCCCCTGTTCGTATTCATGAAAGTCATGAGTGAATCTAGTATAATCAAACTCATACTCATCTTTTAACAATGTTTCATTTTTTGGATGCTGGCTGGTTCCCGGGCTGTCTGAATGTATATGGGCAGTCTCGACGGAAATGGCTGAATTCTCCGCACGCGAAACAGGGACCAGGAGCGGCTGTACCGTAGCTTCCGGAAGTGCTACTGTAACGGGGTCCACCGAAGTAGGGACGAAAAAGGTTCCCTCTGCCAAACCCAGTGGTAGCTGATCTCTCGGGCGTGCCATAAACTCCAGGCATGTTGCGAACTGGAACATTAAAATCCATGGGACTAAATCCCGTAGCACCTGAACGTTTCGCAGTAGGGATTTTACTGGCTTGCTTCTCTTTTTTACGTTTAAGAGCTTTGTTCTCGGCTTTTGAAATTTTCGCTTCGTCTTCGTCATCACTGGCAATTGGATTACTGACATAATTTTTGACTGTATCCCAGCCTCCAGCACTGGTATCCGCTATTCGTATGTGTTTATTACGTTCCTTAATCAGGTTGATTATTTCCTCCAACAATTCACTGGCGTATTGATATTTTCCGTTCTCGATGCCCCACTTCGCTTGCTTAGCTTTTTCGTCTATGCTGCTATTGAGTTCGTATTGTATTTTATGTCCTTCAAATTTCCAACTTAAATTTTTCTCGGATTTCAATTTGTTCACTTCTGAAGTCACTGACCTTGAATTTCCTTGTACTTCGTCCCTTAAAACTTGAAACTCCTGTCTCTGAGTTCTAAGTTCATCTAACACAAGCTGCAGTTGATTACTAAACACTTGTGAACCATCATTTATTTGTCCACGTGGCGAAAAGTCCGAATTCCCCTCTGCCATAATAATTACACACACTATTATAAATTTAAATTTGTCTTGTCCAGTCAATTGTCCAAAGCTGAATGCCTTATTCACTCAATCACTTTAGCACGAAAACTTCGTGCAAAGAGGACATCTATCGGATACTTTATTCGACCAATGGAAATTAATTTTCTTCTAATTCACTATCATTCAACCGAAGAAAATTATATATGACCTAAGTTCACAATTTTGTTACATCCCCGGTCATAGTTTACGAACCTGGCCATAATAAACTTATATTTGTATGAAATTTTCCGATCAAGAGTATGTTGAACGGCTGTAGGGGTACAATGGGCCTAATCCACTTAATGACGATTATTTAATATTTTCCCCGATAGACCGAAAAGCTTTAGTCAATCATGTCACAGATGCTTAAACATCGTTACACTATTTTGACTTGTAGTACTTAATAGTTTTATTAATCTCCATTTAATGTCAAAATTAAAACATAACAAGCATCTGTGTGAAGATGTGAAATTCAGGTTTAAGATATCATTTTAAGATGTTAATATTTTTTATTTCATTTAAGTTTTATAAGATACAATGGTATTATTTGAGTGAATGTCAAGAGAAGGATTTTCTGAACAATAACCATAAAGACATTATGTACATGTACATGTATTCGCGCTGTCATAAATGTTAATTCGCATAATTGTTTGTCAACGATATTACTACAAAGCGTAATTTTGTTGAGATTTAAATTCACGCATTTTACATTTCTCGAAATTGAAATGCACGCGAAATTAGATATAGAGATAAAGTGTCCATGTAATTGATATTAACCTCCTAACTGTTTAGATCAAGAGAATCTATCATATCCGGCGAAGATCGTGGTATCTCAACCCGAGGGTAATGCTTTCAAGACGGAAACGAGGCTGTGCCGAGTTTCCGTCTGGAAAGCATTGCCCGAGGTTGGGATACCGCGATCTTCGCCGAATACCAATGATTGATTATTTTTCTCACATACTTCTTGAAGATTTAAATAAAATTCTTTAAAATTAAGAAAAACGCAAGAATTTTAGAGAACTATTTCTTTTGCGTAACTTCCAGTAGGAACGGTAAATCAGCCACGAATACACACTCCTGTCAAATTTTATCACCCCTAACATGTAGGCTTTCAACAGTTTCGTTACAAAATTTAATATAAGAAAGGAAAAGAATCGTTTTTTCATTAATGATTACAGTTGTTCAGGCAGTAACGGATTTCAGGGTATAGCGGATAGCGTGTCCGTTTTCTTGCTCTTTTCCATTTTATTTTATATTTAAACAAGAAATATCTTTAAAAAAAGATAAACGGCGTTGATGGAAAAGATTTTTATATTTAAAAAAATAAATAAACAATTACCCCGTCATGAAGAGTGAACTATCCCCTTCACGTACATGTATATTTTCTGGATTTTGACTTTTGCATGGAGTGTATATAATACAACAAATCGAACGGGTAAATCGGAATTGTACAACAACACGATGCTTTTACACGGTTAACAAAAAAAGAAAGACAAAGTTTCACAACAATAGCTGGTAAAGTATCACTTTTTGGGATTTGGTTTGTGTATAAAAAAAAACCTTCTATCATTATCATACAGCATTTGTTTACAATTTCTACAGTGTAAGCGAACAGAGGTATAAATTATCACCACGTGCTTCAGGTAGTAAAGGATTGCGTAAATGTACATACGTGGGGTCATCTCAAAGTAGACATGATCTGTCAAATTGTTGTTAAAATTAGGTTTAAAAGGGAGATATGATATTTTGTAATGATAAATGTGTGTTAAAATGTAGATATGATACCTTAAGTACTTTATTAGTTTATTAATATTGATACTGGGGCGGATCCAGTTTGGGGTATGATGTTTAATTATTTGGGGGTTTTTTTATAAAAAAAAGGTCTGTGAAAATTCATAAAGGTACCATAATTGTCTGAAAATATTGTCTGTTTGAGTTGTATTTTCAACATTATGTCTTTCAGGTATCAGCAAGTGAACCAGGCTCATCTTCAGGTTCCGTAAGCAATTAATTCTCATCGGCCATCAGCATGGCAATTATCACATTAGATTCTGTAATCAAAGGGTATCATGCTTTCAAGATAAGACCTCCTGATACTACCCCAAAGACAAAATTGTTAACTAGGAGTACACTAATATTTCAGACAATGATGCCTATCAGCATTTGACCAGAAATTTTCATGGTGATAAACACAAAATTTACTACTGTCAGATATTGCCGGGTTACCGATTGGTCATGTGCCACGTATTTTGGCCAGTTGCTTCCGTACTGTTCTTGACAAAGGAGGAAGAGGAAGATTCTATGCTACTGCAACTGGTGATCCAGTTCCCAGTTTTTCTCCTTGGCCAGCACCGAATGAAAAGGGTGGTGGAGTTGTGATTCCATGTTTTTATACTTTAGTTGTTGAAGACTTGAAGAAAACTGTTAAGATGTTTTCTTAGACACTATTCTTTATGCCAGAAAGAGGTGTAAAGCACATAAAGAACCAGTAATTATTATAATATGTGGTATGGTCAGGTTATGTGTTCAAAGACAAAATACATAATCTAGTCAGAGTAGTTTCCATTACATTTAGCATTAAGTCTTTAGTGTGTTAGAAGAATGTTATCTTTGTCTACACATAGTTCCAGTTAAAATTTTACTTTTTTATTTTACATGATCTAGTCAGTAGATCTTTATTACATGTACACATTACTATTTCTCAGGTTAACATTTTTTATAACCTTAATTCAAAGATATCTCAGTTTTTGCATATGGGTTGTTATATGTTGTTTTGTTATTGGCCACCATGTTCAGTTATTTTATTATGATCAGTATATATACAACTTTTATATGAAAAAAATTTAACTAAATGTTCATACTGTTTGATGTGATTATACTGTTAATTCCATTTAATTTCTCTGTGATTTGTTTGATTTTAAAATGCAAATAGTTTTTCTTAATAAAGAATTTAATGACATATTGTGTTAAAATTTTCTTCTGTTACTGTTAACAAACGGTTTTGGGTTTAATTTAGATCAGAGGGGAATTTTTTATTTGATAAACCTTTGAATGTGTTTCAATACATGTTCATCAACAATACCAACAATACACAATGTTTGAGCTGGTTTGAGACGCCCCCCAGTGAGATTCATTTACCTATCCCATACTGCCCGAAGCTATCCGCTACTGGCTGATTCGATGAGGTAATATAAACAAAGGTTAGTGCGTGACAGATTTCGCAGAATGTTAAAAAATGACCTGTTTTGAAGTGTGTACACTTTTCTCTGTCGGAAAGTATCGATTTGTTGGTGAAATTTCTTCTTTTAAAGACCTATGCAGCGGTAATCTGCTTAGCTATCCGTTACTGCCTGAACAACTGTAGATGAAAACAGCTGGTTCTTCCGTTGAAAACGGATCTGCGATTTTTAAGGTCATTCGTGATTTTGTCACAATTCAAAATTTAAAAAAAATGAATTGTAGACATACCAGTTGAAATATCCCGATTAAACAGTAATTTATTTCCTATTTTATTTTCATTCACTTTGTTCATAAATCCTAATGTTTAACGAAGCTCGCAACAGCGGTATAAGAATGAAACACTATAAAAAAGTAGCTTTTTCACACTCATACCACGATAAACACTTCCAAGTTCCAGCGTTGAGAATCTAGCAAGCTCCGAGTGTATCCTTTTCAACTGATTTTTGAAATAAATCCTGATAAAACAAAATCAGCAGCTTGCTCTGTTTGAAAAAGTAAACGTTCGTTAAATTACGTCACATAATAAACTTATATGACATAGCAATAAGCATCATGACGTACCTAGTCTAAATCAATAATGACAGTGCTCAATTAATACGGTGCGCAATAATACGGCAAAAGCCCGGGCGCGAAGCGCCCGGGCGTTGCCGCTTATAGGTTACACGTATTTTTATTTAAAAACAATCAAATTTATTCAAAAATCGTATGTAATTATTGTTTAGACAATGTTAGAGGGGTATAAACCCGTGTCCTTTTTTGGCGGCCATTGGGCCGGAAGTTGAAATCTTTTTTTAAGATATTTAAACGAAAATTTAAATTTATCTAGAAGATAATTATTTTCAATGCCCATCTTAAAAAACCTTGAAGTTTATACAATTAAATTGTCTTACAATAAAGTAGTTTTCTTGGTTCACAGTTTTTCAATTCCAAAACGAATGCCTGCACACCCAAACATTCACGCCGTCTGCTTCTAATCTCCACTGTGGAGAGTTGGGTTTCAGCTAAAAACTAGATTCTGGAAGACTATCACACAGTCTTTATCATTGGATAGACTCCCAGACAGCTTTGTACATCGAAATCTTTTTAGTATATATCTGTACTGCTTATCATTTGGGATGTATACACATTTGTTTTGACTTTTGTGTCTGGCTTAATGGCACAGACAGTAATTTACATTTACAGTCCCTGAAGGCATACACATTTAAATGCATTTCCAGTCCATAGATAGACTAAATCAAATAGTCTATTTTCATGTGTGTGTTTTTTCCTGTGATTTCAAAGATTCCTTTCTGTATCACAGTTATTACTCAAATTTATGTGTATTATTCACAAATATACAAATTATGCAGCTTCACCAAAGTTAAAGAAGACAGGCTTTATTTTCCCAACCTTTGAGACTATTATATATTTTTTGGAAGATTTTCTGTTCAATTACTTGCCATCTGTATGGGGGAGTGTATGACCTTCATATCATTGATATTATCTGGCCTTTCAGCACTACAAATTAAAATATCCATGTCAGACAAAGTCAATAAGAAATCAAAATCTCTGCATAGCCAATAAAAAAGTATGCAGTACAGCCATTGTTTTGCGTATTAGAATTTTCTAATTTCAATCACTCTAGGATCAAAATAATTAAAGGATGACATAACCCACACAAAAAAGTGAAATATGCAACTTTTCTCATTAAAGAACGATAAAAATACAAATACAAGTGGATAATTTTGTAATTCTAACCTTAACACACAGATCACATGTGTGACATGCAAGGGCATAAACATAATATAGAACTTGACAAAAAAGGATTATTTTGCAAAGATAAAATTCTCTTGAAGAGGTCTCTCTGAACATAACATCAAACATAAATCAGCAAGATCACTAGAGAAGTAGTTGCAGGAAGACCTATACAGAAAAGATAGGCAATCATACTGAGATGTTCAAAATGAGAAGTGCAAACTTTTCCCATAAGATCAACACAATATCATGTGATCAATCAGCTACACGTCGTGTTGAGAACACACCTCTATAAAATCATTTATAGATGATCTTGCTTATTGTTGTCATGAAAACTGACAACATGGGATTTTGTTGAATATTCTCCAACTGCCTGTTAATGCAAAATGACTGTAGGAAAATGGTGTTTGGAAAAAAAGGTTAATAAATCTGAAAAAAACTCATCTATCTCTATTGTGCTTCTTTCATCATCATTTAGCAAATTAATTTTGGGGAAAGCTTAAACATATTTGAGAGTCAAATTTAAAAAAAAATTTAATGCCTAAATGCAGAGATCAGAATTCATTGTCATATTTCTAGTAGAGGCTCCATCATGCAAACACTCTTTGGCTGTGTGGGGAGGCTGTGTATGCTGGATGTGGCCATTCCTGATATGCATTTTTCATTTTTTTGGTATGAAACGAAAACAACTGTATGACAAACTGATCACAAAACTTGTAAAGAACTATAAAATAACATGGTGGTTACTGTTCAGTGTTGTTAGCTCTGAAAATAAATAAAGTTTGAATTGAACTGATGTGTGTAAATAGGCTGAAATAACTAAAAGTCACACTGTATAACATTCATCAGTGCACATGAACAGGCTCAATGAAACCAAGCCTCCAATATTTTCATATTTTTCTTGTTCATTTGCTAGTCTGGATTACCTGCCCCTAACACTATGTTATCACCCGTACTGATTGATAGTACGACGGGTACCAGACTAGTTCATTTGCTTGCAAAGTTCTCCATTAGCTTGTAAAGAGAAAATGTTCATGCCAGATAATGTACATATGATTTAAGCAAATTAACTATTTTTATTATTGTGATTAATCCATGTAAAATCCAATTGGTAAATTTAGGTGTGTAACTAAAATGTTGTTATATAATAAACAAGTAGTTAGAACTCATGTTCATTAAGGTAAACTTTCAGGGCACTAGACAACTTTTGAGGACAGGTACCCATACCCGCAGGGAGGGGAATTTTACGTCATTTTGATATAAAAAGGGGAATTTTAAGTAATGTACACATGGTTTGTTTTAAAGGGTCACACACACTTGTAACACTGTTTTCTACCACTGATAATAATAGCAAGCATATTCTGTGACTGTAGACTTACAAATAAAACAATTTAGTTACTTTTTTATTATTGTTTTCTATTTTATTTTTAATAGACTTTTTTTAGGGGAATTTTTTTCTGAAATAGGGGAAAAAAACATACTATTTTGACAGGGGAATGGGGCCCATATTCGGCCCTAAAAACAGCCAAATGAGTGCCCTGACTTTGCGCACAGAAATTACCAGTATTTTATGTTGAATCAGTTATCTACAGGGCTGCCAACAGCAAATTGTGAAAAAAGAGGACTATGCACCGGGGATCAAGGGGGCCGCGTTAGCCCCCGGAAGCTCCTGGTTTCTAGCTGTTTTGGTGGGCTTAGAACCCAATCTCCTGCAATGTTTTTTTTTCTCATTGAGAGTATCATCATCTTCTATTTATTGATAACCAAATGAAAAATTCTCTTACAGTAATATTTATTCCTTTTTAATCTCTGTCTAGAAAACAAGATATATGTATGCATAACAAGTATGTGAACTTGTTTAAAAGCAAAAAGCTTTTTGTCTAAAAACAACATTTCTTTTTTGCAAAGTTTGCAGAACACCAGACCAAGAGAAGCAAGCGTAACGTAATCAACTTCGATAAGAATAGATTTAGTCCACTTTGACTTCTAACCACTTAAAATTAAATTTATTGACAACACCTCTGTCTATTTCTTTAATCCTTTCTGTGTCTTTTAAAAGAGCAATTTCCATTTTATTATATAAATTTCTAATCTTCCGATTTTAGAGAATTGTATCTTTTTGCAAGCCGTTTCTCAGAAATTCTCTACCTCCTACCCCTCCCCATTTTTTTTGGATTTATGGACATCGATCTCAAAATTGACCCCAAATCTGAAAATCTGCAGCTCTAAATCTAAAAACTGGCTTTGTTTACAAGCAATTTATTATTTTTTTAACGGCATTTAAGGCTTTTGCCGCAACTAGGCATAGCCTAATTCATATTACGAAAGTATGCGAGCACGCGGAGTTTTAGATTTAAGGAATAAATTTCGTGTTTGATAAGTTCATCGAGTCTTGAACGTCATTAGGGCTGGTTAAAGTGTGTGGAGTCCGAAGGAGCGCGCATTTTGGGAAACCTGTTGTGATGTTGTAGACATTCCTCACATAAATATTCAGCACAATCCTTACAATATGTCCTAGCTTCTTTTGTAATTGAATTCTGAGCACAAACGGAACAGCAGAAATCATCAAATTCATCAGAAGCTTTTACTATCGTTGAAACGAAGTTACCTGTCGCCATTTTGAATGAATCGTCAATGACACTGTTTGAGACACGCGCTGCGCTGAAAAGGTTTTAGCTATGCCACGGCTTGTTGACGCGATGCTTTAAAGGACGTGTTGTTTATGTCAGACAGCAATGTGAAAAATATAACAATTTAAATTACAATACACGTATTAGATTTACATGTTCATATATTACGCTGTTTGATTGGTAACCTGCACCTGAAATGCAAATAATACTTGCATGTGTAGGTCATACGTTCAAATCGGAACAAGTACTGTGTGTGAGTGTGTCTAAATGAGTTTAATGCACAGACTTAGCAAAAAAGTATAAATTGGTCAATATAACACTGGCTGAACACCAGTATTACATAATTATTCATGTCGTTAATATAACATGTGTGAGATCGAAATGCGGAGCAGAACAAGATAATCTGCACTCGATCTGTACATGTATCAGGTGCAACAACACTACATTAAATTGGTTAGAATCGTTAAATTACTACTAAAACTGAACACGGTGCATAAATACATATATGAGATTGGTGGCGAGTGGATTTACGCTTTTAAAACTATTGTACAGAAACGTTTGTCCGAAAATTATAAATTGTGGTGAATGCTTACATTTGAAAGGGCCATTCAAATTACATGATATATACTGACGTAATAAACAAATTTTGCTATTCAAACAAAATTTAAAAAATGATCGTTGCAAAGTTTATGTCGGATATTGTACAAGAAACATATTATTTTGTATTCCGCGTGTTCAAGACAACATACAAATTCACTGAAAATGCGTATTAACACACTTATTCTTAAATTATATGAGGATTGCATGAGAAAACTCAATCATCATGGTAATTTTGAACGCATTTAATGTAATGAATTTAAAAAAATCGACATTACATGAGAGAAGTTGTCACATGACCGCCAAAATTTCCCAAAGACAATTCATTGAAGCAACAGGGATTAAGTCTAATTTAGTTAATATAAAAATGCAGCCGCCGTGATATACACTCTCTTACACGTCGCCATAAAAGCTAGCTTTATGAGCTACTAACTCAATCATAGCCGGGTTAAGGATTATACTATGAGTCTGTCTCTGATGATATTTCCTTGTGCATCTAAATTCCGCTAATTGATCAATTCTGTGATATATCACATATTATTTTATAAAAAATATGTTAAATATCCCGCGCCAAGTAATGGTGTGTTGAAATAATGTTTGCAACTCATATAGTGGTTAGATGTAGAACTAGAAATTTGAGGCCTTTCTTCAGCTTTTATAATTTGCTTTCAACCTCTATGTGTTGCCCCAATCAACAACTTTTGAATAAATAGCTATACAAAATAATATGCATGTTATGAAAATCTCTTTACTTACATTACCAAATAATAATATGTGTTTCACTACTATTTTATTGACGATTCCTCCTTTTTTGCGTTGTGAGTAATACACATCCAGTGCAAAAAAAACCAACAAATTCGTGGCGTGTTCTTTGGACAAGAAACCAGTAACATCTTCGAAATAGTTTAATGGATGTTTTATTAGTATAGATATCTTTTATTGGTAAGCACAAGCGAATACAAGTGCATAGCAAAACCCTATCAGCGCAGCGCATGTCATCTACAGTGGATACGGTGTACATATTTACTCCTTGTACGGGTAAAACTATTCAAACCGTTTTCTGAAAATGGGTTTAAATAAGAGAACGTTGTAATAATTCATAAAAAAAACGTGTTGAAACTAATCCAATGCATTTTTTGTTTCGCTGCACTTTAATTAAAAAAAACAGTTTTGTCCGTAGTAATAAAAATAACTGTTTTGGCAGTATTAGTTAGGAAGCTGTATACATGCGAAATTCAATTTCGTCCCCTAATGTCACATGTACAAGAATATCATATCTTGTTTGTTTTATCACGAGGTAATGTCTAATAATACAAAAATACATTTCAGAAAGTGAGTTCTTTGATTTTGTTTAATATTACTGGCTCAGACGAAAAAAAAATGAACAGAGCCTAAATTCACAGTGTAATTGTTATACTTTTTAAGTATTACACGGGGGGGATGTATGGGAATACCGCTGGTGAAGCGAGAAAATTGTTCTGCAAACGTCCGGTGACTGTTCTGTCGATGTTTATTTTGACCCGGAAAGGTAGTTTGTCAGCTTTGACTCGTTTTTGTTCAAATATTAAACACTTTTTTAAAAAAAACGGGGAAGGTGATTCGATGCGTGTTGGTTTTATCTATACGCAGGTATAATAGACCAACATACCCAATCATCGTTGAGTTATGACTATCATTCCAACTCTGAAATCAGCGAAATTCAATGAGAGGTGAAGTGTTGTTTTTTTTCGATTTTCATGCAGTATTTTGTTTCGTCCTGTATCACTGCAGGAAGAAAGTATTCGTTACGTTGTTAATTCCATGTGGCTGGTTTAAATCTGTATTCTTTTTGAAGAAAACGCTAGCCAAAATTTTACGGTAACGATTGTGCTACTTTGTACTGCTGTAAAGGTTGTGCATGTTTAATCTACTTTTCCGGTCCGTTTATAGCATTATTTTTAAACGAAATTCCAAAGATCGGCTAATCAGAAAGTTCAAAATGGATATCGTGTATAAATGATAATACGGACTTGTTTACTTACCTTTTACATAATGTGATCATTGTTTATCAGTAACACAAATTGACATGAATTGCATTTTCGTGGATGTTTTTCTTTCTAAAATGTAAACATCGAATCAGGTGGGCGGAGATGAGGGAGGGAAAGTATTAACACTTGAACCATTACTTATTTGTTTACATTGTCCCCTAACTTAGTCTGATAAGCACGTTGATCGGTAGTTTAATCTCCACCAATTTGCTGACCATCTATTATATTTAATATATTTTGCTTTTTGCAGAAATGCCGTTCAAAAACAGAAAATGGTTGCGCCTGTCGTGCAAGCGAGGACATCAAGACCTGCAATACCTCCTATATGTAACACATCCAGCCAAGAAACCAAAAGATTAAAGTTAGTTTAAATTTTCCGTATATTTTGGGGTGAATGACAATGCATCTAAAATAAAATAACAAAGAAGGTATCACTATTTAAACTTTTTTGTTAAATCTAGACCAAATACGGGGCGAGGCTCTGGTTACCGCTTATTTAACTTTTTCAAGAACTCGTATATTGTCCATATTCTCGACCATAACGGTTTTGTTTCGTTTTAGATGTGTCCCGTCATCAAAGCTTTAATTTGATTGAAATCATCGAAGAAAGTACATGTCTTCACTAAAACCTTTGTGACAATGCGTATTATTCCTAAAACTCACTTTTTAAATTTAGGCTAGTTATCGTCATTTGCAATGTTTGACCGCATTCTTTTGTTTAAGAAAAAAAAAAGAAAAAGAAAATCAAAGTCCGATTTAAATTTGAAAAATTTACAAAAAAAAATGACAGGTTTAGTTAGGACTTAATTTATGTGCAGTTTGTAAATAATTTTCTTCATCTTAATCGAATGATTAGTTTGTTTCTTCTTCTTCCAATACTGTACAAAATGTCCTCTGGAGCATTGTCGTTCATTGAATTTCTTAATCTAAATAATCATCTTAAACATAGATATCATGTCTTTCTGGACAGACATGTGCCTGAAAAGAAATTTAAATCACAAGAATTTCAGACATTGAAATAGCAGGAGTTTCAATAGGATCTGCAACACCTTTCAGGATGATAAAGGCTAACATGAATGTTACTTTAACACTAATGTCTTTAACATCACTTTCCATTTCAGGAGTTTAATACAATGTTTGTCTTCTACCAAGATGGACAATAAATGTAGTCAACTCTAGGACACTCTAGTAATGAACTGAATCTCGAGCACTTTCTTTTATTCCCGGCATTGGGTTATTGCTGAATAAACCCTAGATCATGTCATCGAGTACCAATCCATGTCAATTTATTCTGTCGTTAGCTAATCATATGTGTGTGTTGTATGCATTTGCAGTAGGGTTTTTGTTGAAACTTGCATAAGTTTAAAACTTTCTACGAAACTCCCAAGCAGCATGTGTAAATTTGGTGCACCATAGAACCTGGCTTTATCCTCATAGTACTAACCCTTTAAGTTTACAAACATTAGAGGTATACCTCGGGGGACTTCATGATTGTTTATTGTTTGCGGCTTATTTAATGAATTAATCGGATTATAAACTTTTGATCACATCTCCAGTCTTCTTTTTCCTGCGGATGTGGGGGGGAGGGGGGGGGGGGGGGGGCTCTGGTTTCCGCTGTTCCTGATATGTGTATTTAACGGTTTCATGAACTGGAATTTTAGTCAATACGGAATATTATGTCAGTATGCAGTCTGTGGGCTGTTATCGTTTCGAGTCTTGTGTGTAAACCGTATCACGCGAGACCGAAGGTCGAACGTGATGCGGTTTACACACAAGACGAGAAATGCAGACGCAGCGCAGCGTTAAACAAATTCTCGTTTTTATTTTCGATATTTTAAATTCTTTTACCTACAAAATATTTTGAATTTGTTTTTAATTTTTACTTTTCATAAGGGATTTCTCGTTTATATAACAAATATAAACGTTTTAAATCGTATCGATTTTAACCTGACATGGTTATTAATAGAATATATAGGACACCGACCGTCACGGGATTTTCCAATACTAATTTTGAGTTCGGTGTGCGTCGTAAACTACTGGAAAATTACGAACATATTACACAAAGTAGTTCCGTCACCGCATAGAACACGGGAAGCTGCATAAAAAATCGGAAAGAAGAACATTGTTCGATACGGAATTTTTTATCTGACGAGTTCTATCAATTTTGCGGATTAACGATGCACAATGGTAAAATCATTCATGGGTATACAATAAAAGCATATATAGTGCTGCTGTTGCTGACACGTGTTTTGTTATTGATGTTCTAAAATAAAAATAAAAGACAATAAACAAATTAAACAAATACAACACAAAAAGATCCACTTGAAATTTTATTTACATTTGATATTAGATTTCTAAAACGGATTGAACTTATTTCTGAGTCGCCTACAGTATAATAATTTGGACATCAGTTCAATCCAGAAACTAAATTTTTAATTTTCCAAAATACAGTTGTTACTTAAGCTCTGGACATGATTACGATTAACATTTTGCAAACTTTCTTCTAATAATAAACTAAAACAAAAACCTTCAAGTTGAATACATAACTCCATATCTTAATAGAGGTCTTTCACATTGTTGTGCGCATGCGTCGTACGCCACGTTAGGTGCGGAAAATATTGGTTTTATCCTAAACCGACAAGTGAGGGGGCATTTAACTGTGTCATTGCTAACAGAATGAACAGACATGATCACGGTGTCGTCTTAAAGCTAATAATAAATTATAATAATAATTATGATAAAGCATAATAAATTCGAGTTTTAGAATTTCCTAATATAATAGGCTTAAAACGTCTGGTCGGTAAGATTTCACTGTGAAAAGCGTAAAACAAAGACGTGGTTGCCACTTTGAATCGGGAAGTCTTATATGAAAACAAATACATTGTGGATTACACGTAACTGTATATTTTCCACAGACACATATATAAGCGTATCGAGTTTTTCTGACAAAATGCGTTTACTTCAAGAAATATATTTTATGTTACATGATCTCTCTAAATTGGAGGTAAACGGATGAATTCAGCAATGTATCGTCGTTGTATTCAACGCCCGTTAAGCTTTCTAATTGTGTTTACTTTTGTTATTTCGTCCAAACATATTTTTAAAACTAACATTTACTGTTATCTTTCGTATATTTCTTTTATCAGTCCTTGATTTAAATGTTTATGTTTAAGAACTAGAATTCATACTTTGAACACGACGGTGTTACTGTTTATTGTCCCTATATATTTGACACAATATTCCCATTTCCCATTCTGACCAGAAAACGATGGTGACATATTGAGGTGCGAAAACTTGTTTGGCATCTGACATTTGAGGAGACATAATTCTATTTTACTTTCAAATCATCAAATTGAAAGTAACTGTTATTGTCGCGTCTAGCTAACTTTTCGAATACCTAAAAATTGCCATGAGTTCAGTCCCGTATTTCTATAACTATATTTTGTAGCGTTGAAATGGTCGATCATGTAGTAGTGTATGTCTTATTCGTGTTATTATAAAAAAAATCACTTTTTTAAATCGTCAGATATAGTAAATAAGACATTAGTTTTAAGTCGCATTTCATGAATATATCAAAAAACAAAAGACGCAAAAACGCGCATCAAGTCGCCGACGAGCGACATAAGAAATATGTGTCTCATTCCACAAATAATTATAGCGTTACCAAAAAATGCCGTAAAACGGTAAAATGTCCGATAGTGTTCGTCTGAATTGCAATTATACACATCATATTCATTTTCAGTAAACAAAATTCACGTGATTATTTTCATAAAAAAATCTAAGAAATCCGTTGGATACTCGCATCCTGAAAACATCGCGATCACGGAACACTGTTAAAATGCGCATAACCTTTCTTGATGTTCTTGTAAATGATCATAACATTTTTTGTAAATTTTTTTTCTTTATTTGACTGAACTCACTTATTTATAAATTTGAAATAATCAATCAACATGTTCTTAATTTTATAATCTCTTAGTCATATTAACAATAGTTAACAATGCCCCTCGCTTGCAGTTATCGACTAATTATGCTCTTCAATTTTAGAAAGCGCTAAGGGGAAGTAACAATGTGAAAGAACTCTATTCGAAGAAGCATTGCACACTGATACATAACGTGAATGCATATCGGCAACCATTAACTTACAATTTATATATAAAAGATTGGGTGCAAAGTTCACATTAAATTTATTGTTAGAAATTTATCGTATTGTTTTACTATCCGGTAAGTGTGCCATATTCTAAAATTTATCCATGCTCATCTAACCCCATCCTCCGTGGAATGCGAAACAAACTGAACATCTGAGGTTAACTAATGAACATGCCAGCCTTTGACATTATATTGAAATCTGGCTAGTTTTATCCGACAGGGTTTTAAAGATATTGCTGTTATGCCCACTGAATAACACAATTTTAAACTAGAATGTGTCCTTGGACACTGATGCCCCCACTTCTGAACAAAATTTGTAATAACAAAGGGCCATAACTCTGGTAAAATGGTCGCAGGAAAAAATCCTTTCTTTACGATCATCTAGACATTCTGCATGATCATCTATGCAAGTTTGAAAGAAATCCGCCTTATAGTTTAGGAGGAGTTGATGCCACAAGATTTGGGGATGTACAGACGTACGTACTTACGTACGGACATACGGACGAATGCAACTCTATATGCCTCATACTTTGTGGGGGCATACAAAAAACTGGAAGAGTACCATACAATGATGTTTCATTTCAAATGCGATAAAAATCTATACAGTTGTTTAAGAGATCTTGTCTCTTGAAAAGTTTTGCCGGTCAGTCGGACGGGTGAAGAACTCTTGAAAGTAACAAGTAACAACATATGACTTAGATAAGGTTAAACTCAACAGCACAACATTTTATAAGTTGCTTCAAGAGTATTTAGCAAAACAGAAGTTAGTCAATATAAATTATACTGGCATAAATACCAATGGAACGGCCAAAACTGGTTAACAACATTTAAATCGCTGAACAGATACAGAATATGCCAATCTTTATATCTAAAAATTTAACTTTAATATACATTTTTTCGGGCTTTCCTTAAAAAAGTGAAATAAAGTGGAACTGAAGTTGTCTTGCTAATATTGTTTGTTTTCGTTTAGTTTCATACTTATTGTTTTAAGAACAAACACAAAAAACACTTAAAACTAATAAAAGAATGAGTGACCTTCCAAATTTGCAGGTCCACTTACCCATTTGTTACAAGAATAGGGCAACCACCTTTGGTAAGATGCATTACTGGCAGTGGTTTATCTGTCAAATGATAAACCTACTCGACATTCAGGTATTGCACGTTTCGCTTTTGCTTTGCCATGGACAAAAAAGAAAAATCTCTCAAACCGCGCAATGCAGTTCCATCAAACTTTGCACAAACCAATGTTATTAATATTAGACTTAAAAATAGAAATGTTGATTACTCTCTTCACAATTGAACGTTCTTTTCAAGGACCTTAGATATTGTTGTCAGTATCATTTCACGCACGTTGACATTTGAATGTTGTTTTGTGTTGCCTTCTTTTTGTGATAAATTGCAAATAGAATTTTAGGGATTTGTTAGGTCGAACTATTTTTCTCTACTGTTCTAAATTTTATTAACGTAATGCAAAATAATCAAACACTTATAGCATTAATTTGTGCAAAGTTTGATGGAAGTGCATTGTGCCATTTAAGAGATTTTTATATTTTTCTTTTTATTGTCTATGGCAAAGCAATGGCTAAGGGCGCAATACTATCAAAAAGGAATACGGTCAGGAAATAACAGCAATAACCGTTTAATAAACCACATAGACAATCACATCTGAATACCCCCAAAAACATTGAAAGCAGTGCTTGGTATTTATTACTAAAATTCTTCTGATGTTGGTTTCAATAAAGCATTAAAACCTGTTTAATGTTTGTATCCTTAAGGAATTATTAAAATGTTGTTAACCAAATCTTGGAACAGCCTTTAAAGGATTTTATGCCATATTTGAATATGATTTGTTAAAGTGTGTGTTATAATTGTAAAACAAATTATTTTGAATCTCTTATTCATTGCCAGATTTTCAAGTCGGTCTTTATACAATTAATTTAGTTTCAAATTCAACCTAATCTTATTCTAGTGTAAACAAACTGGATAACAGGTAAGGAAATCAAAACCAACTGTGAAAAAATTATGAAATGAAATACGAGGACTTACGAATATACATGAAATATCGTTTTCAATATGTAAACACAGTGGTACATGTAAATGTATCTCATGACGAATTTAAGTGCAGAGATGTTAATTACATACATCAGGTTGACAACAAAAGGGAGGACATGGTTTATCATTTTTCTTATGATACCTTCCTTTTGTAAACAAACGACAGAATTATAATGTTATTGCCCGATAACTAGCCGATAAAGAGTACATAATTATTATTGTACGAAGTGTCTAATGCAACATTTAGTAGAAATTTGTAAAAACTTTATACATCAAAACAAACTATTAAGTCTTTTTTGTTTGGAATATTATAACACTGCCAGACTCTTGAAGTTCGCGGAAATATGCGTGAGTAATCCAAAATTTGGGAAAACGAATAAATGGTTACTTTGTTTTTATCACTTGCTGGAAAATATTTTGAGGTGAAGATATAAAAACCAAACCTTTCAAACACGAATCATTGAAAAACAACCATGTTAGTTACTGAAAAATAAATTTACACTGCAAGATCATTATATTTCGCGGGGGATTAATTTTCACGTATTTTGCGTTACGGAAAATATAAGAAATCAAATACGGTAATAAAAAGAGTTACCGGTACATCCTGAGACAAAAAGAACGGGAAATAAATGCCGATTTTTTTGAAAATGCACTTTTTGGCCAATTAACATCACTTCAAAAGTGGATACAAAGATAGACTGAAAATGAAGTACTAACGATGACTTGAAAATAACCGAATAAATGTTCCATCCCAAATAAGGTTTTAAAACTATTTCAGTAAAAATCGATCAGAAAAACTGATCAATTGTTATAAAAACAGCATATACCCATGTTCATAAACGTTTGTTGTCCACCAAAATCAATGACAGCTCGCTTTGTCTGTAAAATTATCTATAAACATTGTAAAATAATTAAGCTTTTCAACATTCAATGGCTACTGCTACGCATGTAGCACTTTACTGTAACAATTTGTTGCATACCATCGTTTAGGATGGATCAAAAATGTACTGTTTATTGGTGTAAATATTGAGATGCGCTAAACCCGGGGCTAGGCGCCGTGGGCAGTAATATGCATTTCTATTATTGCCCATGAACAGGCTTAATCAAACCGAGCCTGCAATATTTTCATATCTGTCGTGTTCGTCGGCTTTTAAAGTTCCCTTTTCATCAATCTGCTTAAGTTTTACTCGTTTCCGATTACGTCAAGTTTGCAAAACTAATGAAACTTCAATGACAGATCTTAGGCAGGTTTTTGAAATATCATAAAGTTCAAAATACAATTTGTGTACTAAAGATCAGTCAAAGCTTGGATACTACAATTAAATCTTAAACACTTAACAACATATACATATCACAAGACACCCCTGTGTTTATATATTAAGGAAATTGCAGATAGGTTTTAATGATTACACACATTATATTTTCACTTACATTCTAAATGTAAACAAAGAAAGCTAAATATCAATTAAGCATACAAAAGAATTTCGCGAAAATATGATTACGAAAGTCATTCAGGTTCACGAAGTAGTTATCTCAATAAAAAATCTCCACCATTCAAATAGTCACAGTTTATAATCATAAACAGTAACTCGCTTTTTTCAAATTAGTGTTGTTGCAAAATCCATATTTAAGCCTCTTTCAAGCTCTTTTGAAGCTAACAAGGTATTCTGGATAAGCTTGCGTGTCATGAAAAATGATGTACATTCCGGGACTATTCTGATTGTCTACCACAGAATCAAACAAATCTGTTGAACCAGGACCACTTTTTGAGGGTGGAACACGCATCCCACCAGCACCCTTTGTGTACACTCCAGTCAGTACACGGGAATAGTACATTTTCTTTGTGCCACTAGCGTCAGGTCGAGAGTAAGTATCACGTGCTGAGTAATTAGCATTAACAGCAAAGTACACTCCATCTCCATATGCCGTTGCTGAAAAAATATAACTACATTAATTACAGTAATTACGAAATTCCTGCGATTTCTTTAATTTTGCGCTCTAGCTACTTAATTTCAACTCGCCCATTCGGAATAATAAGAGACTGTTTTTTTCGATAAATCTGAAATGAATTCTTACTGTTACGCACGGAAATACAAATAAGAATTGCACAGATATTATTGAATAACTATGTACTATGTTTGGGTTCAAACTCTGTAACTCGATTATCAATAATAATTTGTTTCAAAATAAAAATATTCGAAAAAAAACCCATTAAAATGACATTTAAAACAAAAGATGATATATTCTTAAACTTAAAATATAAAGAAAGACGTACTGTATGCACTTAAAAAAAAATCCTTCAGAAATAAGTTAAAAATAACAATAACACAGAATAAACACTTTTTCATACTGGAAACATGGCAAATCAGAAACATGGCAAATCAGTTATGTTGCAATTGTTTACACGCGTGATAACACATTATATTTTGCTCGAGTTTTAAGCCAATTTCCACTAGGCAGTATACGCGAATATCAACCACATTAATATATATTTTCCAATGAGAAAATACAATTTTTATTTGTACCTACTGTCAAAACATCACAAGAAATCACACAAATTTAGAAGATAATAATGACTTGTTGGCTTATCTAAGCACATAAAAGAAAAAATAACAATATTCCCTTTGTGATTGTTTGATAATATACTGATGGATTTCAGCCACTCTGAAAGACATTTGATCTGGAACCTTACCATTTTTACCACAATAGCTTCTGTTGAAACCATGGAAATTTATGTTATCAACGGCTTCCGGCGCTGTCCCGTGCCATAAAAATTTCTCATTAGGTGTATTTGGTGGGTTCTGGCCTTCTAACTGCTTCTTTTTTGCCTGATACTGGGCCCATAAAGTTTTATTCTGTATTCGCTCAATCTATTAAAGAAAAAATAACTGATCTGTTGACATGCAAATATGCATAGATGAATCAAATTGAAGGAGTCGTTAATAACTTTAAAATATTAATTTATGATCTTTTCACATACAACAGAAGAAATCTTATATCATAATTGCTAACGGGGTAATTTAAGTCATGACTTTAAAGTAGAAAATGACTTCGATAACTGTTTGTATATTCCTTTGATAATGAAAAAGGTTAACAGTAGTCTTATTCCATTAAGTCTAGTGAACATCGCCGAAAAAGATTAATTTGAATAAGACGCCAGTATAAGACAATAACTGTTATGAGTTACTTTCAATAATTCGTTCTCCAAATCAAACCTACCATCGTTACTGTCACACCAATTCCGACGGAGGCTGAAAACTTGGTTGCAATATCCTGGTATTCTTTATCTGTGTTCTGCAAAACTACTACTCTGAGGTTAGAGACTCCAGTCATATCAGCCCAGTTTGGCGGTTGTTCAAAGCTGTCCTCTTCAATTAAAAAAATAGTTAGATTAAATGAAGCGAGTTTTTTTTGACATCTTAAGTAATTTAAAAGAAACGGACAAAGAACATAAATTTTAAACGCAAAATCTAACTAAAATGGGGCATACATAATGTTTGTGGCAGAGTTATACGATTTGCAATGATTCTGATATATACTGAGTACCAATTAAAACGCAACACTTTACTTTCTGGAATATTTTTGATGTGTGTAACTTAAATAAATTCGCAAAACTAGATGTGTTTTTAAAATGAATAAGATGACGTTGGGCCAAGCGAGTAACAATGCATTTTACGCGCGATTTCACGTCGAGACATACCTCCTCGGATCATGCCAAAAACCTCAATTCGCTGGTTGTCTCTAAAGTCTTGGAAGTTTCACATTTGTACTGAGTAAAACTTGAAAACTGAAGAAGGGATTTGTGTAGCCGTAAGTAAAGGTAAACAAATGGACTTAAAACGTTATTCATGCATTTCCACATGCCAAAACTTTCGTGCGAGAAAGTTAAAAAATTAGTGAACTATCGATTGCTTACTTTTTAGTTTTAAAACGCATATAACTTTCAACTTGTCAGTTTGTTTAACTTTTACACACATCAAAAATATTCTAAAAATAAAATTTTGCGTTTTCATTGGCACTCGGTATTATATTTATTCCAAGTTTCAACAGTGTTCAATGTGATATCTTGAAAAGTTTCAAAATAAAGGACCAAGGACATACAAACTTTTATGGACTATTCCTCGCCGACTTAAGATAAATAGCTGTCACATTCTTTGAATAGTGGAACGAAATTGTGTCAAGACTGATAAGCATTTTGTATAGTTTACCATATAGAGAAAAGCTATCAGCACAATTCAATAAAAATAAATAAAAATAAACTTGATAATGTCTCTCTATGGTTATCATTATCTGCTTGTGTTTGTGTAATATGATTATTCAGTTCGATTGTTTAAAATATAATATTCGGGTTGTACTTAATATTCACTTACGTTTCACAAGATCTCTTCTGATCACTGCCACAACATCAGTCGGATCATCTTCGGGGTATTCGACCATTTTTTTGAAGTCTAGGATATAGTTTACTTTATTTGCCCTGAAATTTTAAAACTCTGAATTATGAATGAACAAGTTCTCTGTTTTTAATTCGTTTATTACCTAAGGTACAGTTAATATACCCTCACGTTTACTCAATACTAGTATTTAGAAATCGGTAAGTTTTATGTAGAAGAGAACTGGCTTCGATGATCTAAAGAAATATAGGTTGTGCGTAGTTAAATAGTGTACCATAATTTAGTAAAACAAAATTATTTGAAAAAGGGGAAAACATGTAAAATACAGTACATATATTAATGTGAAAATGAAAATGGTACTCCACAGACTACTTTCGGTAAGAGTACAATTAAACGATATTCTTATTTATCGTGTGTTTTACTTTCTACATATGATTAATAAGATATTTCTGATACACTATCACACAAAAACCCACGCTCAAAAGCAAACAGATTCAAAAATCAATACGTGAATTTAACGTTCGGTGCTTGAGACTGATATGCAGTTTCTATTTTGTAGTTTAAATCCTTCTCGTATTTTTCTAAGACTTGTGCAGTTTCTGTGATCTCGATGTAGAACCATTGCACTAAACTAAGCAACAATGCAGCGGAATTCTTTTGTTGTTCTAGTGTCGCAGCATCTCGCATAATTCTGAAAAGAAACAGAAATATATATGAATACACTGTTCTGTAACTCGACATTCACAAATTTAAAAATCATTTTGATATCTGCAAATAATGTTTTTCAATACTGCTTAAAAAGGGTGAGTAATTATTGCTGAAGTTATTTTAAATCGACTTAAAAGTATTTTTTACGCCAGTTCTTCATCAAAATAAAAATTCATAAGTAGGCACAAATGTGTTGAAATATCACTAACTTCTTTCGGAATAAGCTAATCATTCCGATTACATATCATATAAATCAAAGTAACTTGTGTTTCTTCGTTTATTTTAGTTCGTTTACTGTGTATTGTAATGTAATATCAAAACATCATAGCTGCACCGTTGGTAGTAGGTCTTCCAATAAATGTCTGAGAAGTATTAAAATCTGACAGTCGGTCTCTGGGGAGATTGTTTATGAATATTTTGATTAAGAGCAATTTTCAGGAAAAACGATTGACACTAGGTTCAAGATTGAAATTATTTTAAATGTGATTAATACATAAATTATACCGGCCATATATGGTTTAAATCTATCCAATGGTTTCAGCGGAGATGTTTAATCAAGCAAATTATTGATAGACCAAGTACGGACAAACGCAATTAAACAACAAAAGACGGATGCATCATCATAAGTCTTTGAAATCAGTTCGCTTACAAAATGTTTGTATGGAGAGTAGATGGTTAGCAAAGAGTAATGATATATACGTATGTTATAGTGAAACTTTATGTTCTGACATTATGTTTTTTATACTAACCGGTGAATTTTGTCTGATGCGGAAATAACATTTGCTGACATTCCACATATTTTCAAAGAGCCTTTATCAGGTTGGAAATTCATCTCAAGATTGAATTCTCTGGCTATGGCCTGGATTTCTATCATCTATACAAATAACACATATGACAGCTGTTGAAATTTACATCCAAGATAACGGGATGTGATGTATAGCATAGTCTGATAACACAATAGGTCTTTCGGGATATTTATTTTTGTGCTTAAAGCTTACGAGTCTACATTATGCAGCATGCTGTAATTTAAATGTAGAAAAATGTTCGCCATTAACCTTTTTTTAGAACGTATGGTTTTATTGAAATATTGGGTTCGAACAAAAGGGTCTTTGCCATTTGGTTAAAGAATAAAAAATATTTGTTCTGCTTTTGGTTTATTCAATATCCCTTCTGCTTCTCTATATAGACGTCTTCTGGCTAGAAATCTGGCTAATATTGTTTCTTTCGTTATAAACTTGCACTATTTCCTAACTGATTAAGGTTTATCATCTCTACTTTGTTTAACAATGAAACAAAAATATATTAGTATACAAAGAGTTGTCTGAAAAGTACTGTGCTTACATGTTAATAAAAATAACGGCTAATTATAAACAACCAAAGGAATTCGTACCTGGTTGTCATCCATTTTCTTTATGATGCTATCAGCAAAAGTCTTTTCATGTATTTCCCTGTTAATACTGTCTTCAAGTTTCTGTATTGCTTTGTTAATAACCTCATCAGAAAAAGCGAGGATGATGAAGGTCACTTTGTTTGGATCTATTTTCTTCTTCTTGACTTCATGTTTGATAGAAGTGTCATCATTATTTTCTTTATTTCCTTTCCAAAATCCTGTCAACACATATTTCTATACTGTACACTTATTTATATGCCTTTTCTGACCAGTTACTACTAGCCTAGTAGTTTTCAAGTAATTTAGTAATACTTGAATTTTAAAGTTTAAAACAAGCATAGCTGTTTTTCGAACAAGCTGAAGTATGAATGAGGAAATGCAGAAGAGGTAAGGTACACGTAATTGAAAAATGCTAAATATATTGTCCAAGTACACAAAGTGATCGAAAACTTTTTCTCCAATTACATGTTTTTTATTAGAAACACTAATCAAACTTTGATAGTATTTGTCTAGTTACTTTCAAAATATTGGACTTGAACTATAAAACACCATTTTATTCTTTGAATCAACTTGATAAAAACAATTCTCATATTGTATTTGTGTGCACTATTTAGAAACTCGTACACCGCAGAACCCAGCGCTCTCCAATACATTTATCTCTTACCGATAGGTGCTTTTCAATTTCAGCAAAAAGGAAAACAAAACACGCACCTAGTCTGGGCTGTAATATGAATTTCCATTACTGCCTACGAGCAGGCTCTATCAAACCGAGCCTGCAATATTTTCGTATTAATTGTCTTGTCCGATGGCTTTCAAAGTTCCCTTTCCATCTGTCAGTTTAATTTTTTTGCAAATACTTGATAAGAAAAATAATTTATTATACATTTTCAAGTGTGTTATTTTATTTATTACACAATATTTTCAGAATAATTTTGAACTCTTAAAATTGAAAACATGTGAAAATGTATTCGGTCTGTCAAATCCATTACGCATCTTTCTAATCTGACAATCAAATACACTTTCAAATTGAGAGATGTATCTTAATTTTTTTTCGGAACAGACTAAACTAACCGGAATTGGTTTAAATATATCTGCCAATAATTGCTTAATTTGTGAAAGTAAACTCATGAGGCGACTAACCATAACTGGTTGGCAAACTGTATGCAACGGCACAGAAACTCACAAAAACAACCGTCTGTAAAAACAAGCAAGGCACAATGCTATATCTTTCTTACCTTTTACACTGTCAACGAACTTCTTCATGGTACCACCTTTATTCTTGTTTGCCTGTTTCTTCAATGCAGAATGGAAGTCTTTTTCCATGGACTTTTGAAATATCACAAATCTTATGTCTTTTAAGAAATTTGGTCCGGTTTTATCAAAATCTATTACAGCGAGTGTCATAGCATTAGCTATATCTGATGGCTGCATCTGAATTCCTAGGTAACAGAAAATGTGTCCATATTTAATTTAGATAATTTTATAGTTACCAAGACAACCGATAATACAAGTAAAAAATGAAAACAACCTCTTTCTTCTGAAGACTTACTGGACTGTTAACATTGATGAGAACTAGTGAAATGCACTGTGACTGTGAAATGGCAATCTTATTCAACTAAAACAGTTGTTACTACATCTTCGGTGTACCTGGCAGAATACATAACTATCTAGATTCGCCAGTCGAAAAAAAAGAGATTTAGTTTAAATATAACGCTGTTGCTTAACGTTATGTGTATAAATGCGAGTGTCATCATTTAATATCCTTTGCGTGTTGAACTTATCGCGTTCAACCTTTTATCCTTTCAACACAATTTTATAATACATACTTGTCGATAAACATTGGGAGTCCTTACTTCGAAGAAATTTTCGGTTAGTCTATAGAAAGTTCGAACTATCAACTCAAGTTTATATTGACACACAAATATATATTATCAGATCTGCAAAACATGAACATACCTGCAGTGCCCAGCGCTGGGAAAGCAATGCTGCTCATTTTTTGCTTTTCTGCTTCCAAAAGACATTTCTTTACTAAATCTTTCCACTCTTGTTTTGTTTCCTTTGCTACTATGTGCATTATTTTCTTGCACATAAGTCCTGGAGCTGATGTCACTACCAAATGATCTTTCTTCATTTTGGACTCTACAATTTGTAATTAAATTGTATTTGATTAAAGTACACAAAGAATGATAAATCATAATTGGTTAACATTCATGTCTTTTACAGACGGATATTCAAAAATTATTGAAGACAGAAAGATCAAATGGAAAATAAATGGTTTATCTGAAATGGTATTCACTGTCAATAACTTGGTCGTTCTTGACGTGGAAGTTATAAAAACGAAACATACTAATTAAACCAGTGTTTAGTAACCGTCTGCAAACTGATTAATTATTGTAATATCATGCTCTCTTTTCATCTCTGAGGCTGAGGCTGTGTCTGCTGGATGTAGCCATTCCTGATATGCATACTTCACTTTTTTGTAACAGTCATTGGTAATAAAACGGTCGCAGAAGATAGAAGATAGGGTAAAAAGATTCAACGCATACGACCACTCACTAATCTTATCTTAAATCAAATAGCCTGAAAAGAGTTGACACCAAAAATCTCCCTAACAAGTTTTGGAAATCGTTCAATCGTGTCCTGCCAGTTCATTCGCCTCAACTACATGTATGATATGCATGTTATATAATTTGACAAACTCTACATAGAACGGTACCTACAAACTCTACATAGAACGGTACCTACAAACTCTACATAGAACGGTACCTACAAACTCTACATAGAACGGTACCTACAAACTCTACATAGAACGGTACCTACAAACTCTACATAGAACGGTACCTACCACGATTTCCATTTCCATTATTGCCCAATAGTTAGTTCAACAAAATATTTTCCTGTATGTTGTGTGCGACTCCGTTTTTATCTTTTTACGTCTTTTTATATGACAAAAATGATTTTGCTATCTTCCCTAAAAATATTCTATTTTGATGTGTATACACAAGCACGATGATTTTCGTTGGGATAAACCTTAAGGTAAGTCGATACGTGCGAATTTTAACAAGAGGGCCAATCAGCCCTAAATCGCTCACCAGTCAAATTTGACCAAGATATCATTGAGATAAACATTCTGACCAAGTTTGAAGAAGATTGCACCAAAATTAAGACTGCAGACAAGTTTTTTCTATAATTTGACCTAGTGACCTAGATTTCAAGGTCCCATGACCAAGTTTCGACATTCTGACCAAGTTTAAAGAAGATCGCACCGAATTAAGACTGCAAGAGAGCAGATAAGCCTTTTGTATAATTTGACCTAGTGACCTAGATTTCAAGGCCACATGACCCAGTTTCAAACTTGACCTAGATATCATTGAGATTAACATTCTGACCAAGTTTGAAGATCAGACCAAATTACGACCGCAAGAGTGTGGACAAGCTTTTTCTATAACTTGACCTAGTGACCTAGATTTCAAGGTAACATGACCCAGTTTCGACCTTGACCTAGATATCATTGAGATAAACATTCTGACCAAGTTTGAAGAAGATCCCATTAAAATTTAGACTGCTAGGGTGCAGACAAGCTTTTTCTTTGATTTGACCTAGTGACCTAGTTTTAAGGATCACATGACCCAGTTTCGAACTTGCTCTAGATATCATCGAGATAAACAAATTACAACCGCTTTGGTGCGGACAAGCTTTTTCTTTAATTTGACCTAGTGACCTAGTTTTTAGGGTCACATGACCCAGTTACGAACTTGATCTAGATATCATTGAGATGAACATTCTGACCTAGTTTGAAGAAGATTGGACCAAAATTACAACCGCTAGAGTGCGGACAACAATTGTGAACGGACGGACTCACAAAAGCTCACCCTGTCACTATGTGACAGGTGAGCTAAGAATAATATCTGAAATATAAACATTATGGAGTCACACATTTGAAGGAGCTGCTTATACATGTAATAATGTCGTATGAAACAACTTACACTTTGTTTTATCCAAAGAATACCGACTTCCTCAATATTTGCAAAACTACTTACGCAAGTTTTGTAATTCTTCAGCCAACTTTGTTCCACCTTTCTTCATTATCGCTTGTGATACCGCCCCTTTAAAATTAATCAATAAACTTGTTATTGACTGCTTCCCAAACTCTAACTTGTTTTCAACAACAATTGATAATTCATTTCTTAATATCTGAATGAAACCTGGTTATCAATAAAATGTATTTGTCCAGTTATGCACGTTAGAATTGCCATTGGAAGGACCTAAATTGATGTACGATTTATGCTTCCTGATTGTCAATTGTTGAATGTTTTGTAGCAAATGTATTAAGTTGCATTTTAAACAATAACAATCATCTTATATTTATAATTTTAAGGTTTTAATATTTAGTTTTATTTGTAATCTTTTCAAATAATACGAGTAAATATAACTCTGTTTACGAAATATATATTTTTATAAGAATTAAGTTTCAATTTCTTTTTTATTTTTAATCTATGAGTAAATTTTATGCCTTCTACCTTAAAATAGCATTAAATATGTTGTTGGCTATTATTATTTGTACCAAATTTTCAGGAAAATGGGATAATTTTAATTTCAGAGCAAGCGTTGTGTTACAATTTCAATTTTATTGCTTTCAGGTACGTAACAGTAGAGAACTCATAATGACACACACATGTATGTCACTTTTGCAATGGTACCACTTTTCAAGAGAATTTGTTATATCAACATTTATCAAAAAATGTGTGTACGCTTCTACACTGTTATCTGAAGAATTATTATTATGCCTTATACAGGTTGACTGAAAGGAAACTAATTAAAACTTATTATGATGAACGTTAACTGCTAGTTTGGACGATTACAGTCATTATTTTACAAAGGGTAGTGGAGACTGTATTCAAGCCGGGTTTTCACGATTCTGTTGGTCTTCTATGATATATATACTACTCAAAATTTGATAGTTATCGCTTTCCGTTTTATCCAAAATTATTGCCCCTACCAAGTTTAAACCACTGTTCCGCTTCAACAGTCTGATGGCTAATTTCTTTTTAGCACAAAACTGATGTCAAATGAACACATTTTCACGATCGCAGCAAATATTTTATCGTTTCAAACTTATGTCAGGAATAAACACGAATTTTTATGTGATCCTTATCAAAATTTGAGTAGTATAGTACATATTTAATTTATATTTTATGGGGAACTACTATGCGGGCACTGAGCTAAATATAACAAAGATAAGGCCTACACACGTCATTTTTAACTGACGTTACTGAAATGGTAATGACTGAAATGATTCTCTTCCCGGTATAAAACGCGGAAATTTTTAATCGGCTATGCAATGATATATTTATTCCAAGTGTTACAAAGCAACCCTTGTATGTTCTGTTCCACTGATTGCATACTCTTGTGCATCACATCCACCTACCTCTACTTAAATCCAAAGACTCATTCGAACTATTCACAATACACTCAGCGTCTTGAGCTGTGATATCGCCGGTAAGCACACTGATCCCCACACAGCCAAACTTGTAATCTCCAGAGCTTGGTGAACCTGGCAACTCCTCATACTGATGGTCCGGTTCACCTAAAATTGCAACCAAATTGTGTAGTTCTTTTTAAACTTATTTAATGACGTGCCTTTGACGATTTCATGACACACAAACATAATTAATTGATCTGTATTTTATGTGTATCTGGATTAAGAAACATATTTTAAGTAACGACCAGAAGCGTTATTCAATGTCACAGGGTATAAATTACTAAAATCGAAGGTCAATTATCGATAATGGCATGAAATTATTTAGGAAATCAGTTGTTTTCTTCCCCTTTCACATTATATAAAAATGAAACACTATTTAATTATATCAAATAAAGAATCAAACACTTGTAGAATTCCAAAAATAAGCAACTTGATACCAATATCTTCCAAATGATTTGTAATTAAAGAATTGATTAACAAAAAAACAACAATTATCGGTATTGTTTGAAAAAGCAATTATGCGTTAAAATTTTAATAACGTCACACATAACTTTATCGCACCGTCTAAGGTTTTCGGGCTTTGTATAAAACTGACTAAAATTGTTATCAATTGTCGGTTCTTTCGTTCAAAAATGAGTGATGTCGTAATCTCTGAATGAAACGTTTAGAGAAGCTCTACTTGCTTGTTCGGGACCATTCACAAGAAATTCATGAGCAGGAAAGAGGCAAAATATATGATAAGCATGCTCTTTTTTACATATATATATATATGGTAACTTAAATCGCCAGTACACAATAATGATGATGTTGTCGTTTTAGTGAATTCGGTTTATAGAACATGCTTGCAGACTGTTTCTAGAACAAAGGTTTTTTAAAGTTTTAGAAGATTCTATATTATAAATAAAATAGCACGTTATTTAAAAATTGCACGTCCTTAAAGAATAAATTATACTAAATTTAAAAAGAAACGCGGGTGAGATTATCTGCAATATCTTGCGAACGCACAGATCAAAAACAATGAAAATCTGACAAGGAACTGTCTTGGTTTCAGTGCGTACACGTTGTACTGTATCGAATGACGCATAAGCTGTGTTTCAAAACAACTTACAGTAGAATTGTTTAACAAATGACCGTTTCAAGGTGGTATCTGGGGTTCTCATATTTATTAATTGTTTTTGTTGTTTTGAAATTGGTCGTTTCATAAACCATGCTCTCTCTTCTTCTCTTTTTTTTCTTGGCTGTGTGGGGAGGCTGTGTTTTCTGAATGTGGCAATTCCTGATATGCATATTTCACTTTTATACAAATAAGTAAATTCGAATGAGCCAGCTTAGGATGAACATTTTACTAAAGTTCCATGAAATCCATTCCAGGATTTAAGAATTTATAGAGCTAACAAAACTTTGCCCAGCACTTTTAATCTTGACTTCGAGCCAGCATAGTTATGACAAGTTTTATACATCGCGTCATTGAGGTGATCATTTGATGCAAGTTTTATTAAATTCCTTATAAGTTTAAGCGTTGTAACGGACACGCAATGGCTCAAACCTTTAACATTACTAGTGCCATTGACAATGAGCTGGCCAGGTTTAAACATAGATTATGCATATTGTCTTGATGGGTTAAACATTTAACCAGTTTCATCAAATTCCTCCCATGAGCGTATTAGATATGGAGAGGATATATTTCCATACTGCTTTGCAGCAGGAGATACAAAACATAATAAACGTTTGCAAAAATACAAGCATTTATTATAAGTGCTTATGAATCAGAATGATTAAACATTAGTTTGACCGTTTGCACGAAATCAGATTCTTGCGTATTTTGCAAAAATCGTTTTCTTTATTATAAAAATCAAAACAAACAAGGATAAATCTATATCGTGTAATTCAAGCTATTCGTAAAATATAAATTAAGTTAACAAAACAATATTTTTGTGTGCTGTTATGAACAACATCTGCACTTCAAAATAGAAAGTTACAAATATCTTATTCAAGAAGATAGAAAATCTAAATGACATTCAGAACAAATATAAGACAAACTATTGTAATTAAGAGTGATAACGATTATCACAATTTTACCTATTTCGGACAACGAACACTGATTTGAACTTGTCTAAGTGATTAAAAATGACATTAATAACAATAATCCCGCTATTATAAATTCTCGTGAAACTGTGACAAGTAAATTTTGGCACGTAAGCAAAATAAGGTTTCAGGCTAATGTCATAATGGCAACTATTACTATGACGGTTAATTCAAATGACAAGTATTGTTAAAACAAGAGCCATTAAAAACGACATTAAAAACGACAATATAGATAACTATTCGACCAAAGTAAAATGTACAGGTCTCAGGAACATATGCATGCATTTTCTTTAA
>JAZAYU010000797.1:0-94583 GCA_038501625.1 Corbicula japonica | reverse complement strand
AATAAAATTGCTCAACTGAACATGACTAAATGATAAAAACATATAAATCTGATTAACTGATTAACAAATCATATTCAGAAGAAACATATTGATCAACAGATATAACAAAATTTATTGTTCAGCCTGGCTTTTAGCAAGAGGTCTTAACACAGAGTTTTAAATGCTCCCAAGTGAAGAATTGGATGGATATTTGAGGCGTTTCTATGCCGTGGTTAGAAGCACAGATGGCAAGATGTATGGTCGGTCCACATACAACGGAATGCGTGCAGCCCTTAATCGGTACATATGTGCTTCTCTGTTTTCAGGGCATTTCTCTAATGGACAAGGACTTTCACATGTCCAATCAGGTATTAAAGGCAACTCTGAAGAAGCTTACCACCGATGGACTGGATGTCACAAAACACCATTGTGCCATTTCGGATGGTGACCTGATGAAACTTCGCGCAAGTCCAGTTTTTTGCAGTCAGGAACCTCACTCACTTCAAAAACGAGTCTGGTTTGAGCTAACTCTAGCTTTCGGACGAAGAGGTTGTGAAAACATCCAACATCTGAAGAAAGATGCATATGTTTTCAAGCAAGATGACAGTGGGCGCGAGTATGTAGAAATGAAATTCAATGAAAAGCTGAAAAATCACCAGGATGAGGAAAGAACCGATAATAGTGATAGCAAACCAAGAATGTATGCCTTAAAAAATCCCAATAATTGTCCTGTTGCTGCACGTAAGCTGTATCTGTCAAAGTTAAATCCAAACAATGAATTTCTGTTCCAGCAGGCCAAACGAGTACTTACTTCCCCAACGAATGATAATGATGACTTCTGGTACACAACACGACCAGTTGGAGAAAAAACCATCGCGTCATGTATGCCAAGCTTGTCAGAAGCTGCACATCTTAGCAAGCGATACACAAACCACTGTGTTCGGGCAACTACTATTACAAAATTATCCCATGCTGGAGTCACAAACAGAGCAATCATCAGGATAACGAAACGCAGAAATGAAAAGTCCCTCAAGCACTATGAAGTGGATTCTAGTGATGCACAAAAAAGAATGTTCTCTGACATACTGAATGATGAGTATGATGAAAATGAACACGCTCCACACGTAAACCCTGTCGGTTCATTCCAGCAAGCCCAGTCCATACTGAGCGACAGTCAAGTCCAGAATATCCCTCCTCGGGTTTTGAACCCGCCACAATCTGCAGGTTTTCCTGCCACTGGTCCACTTGCCACTGTGTCATCCCATTCTGATGCTTCCCAACAAATGCATTTCACGTCAAACAATGTCACAAATGTCTTGAACCGGCCAAATCCAGATTTCGTAAATCCATATTCTTTTAACGGATGTTCGGTTACAATCCAAAACCATTTTCATTATCATTAGACTAAGTGTTATCACTTGTTAACTGTCAACACGACACCATCTTGAAAAGTTCATGCCAAATTTGACATGTAATTTCACATGTAAAATCCGATTTACGCTGACATGACAGGAAGTGCTGCTGAGCGTGTTCAATACACGATGGGGGCGAAGGCCATGACCTTCGAATACACAAATTTGTTATGCGTGATTTGTATTTGTAAATCAACTGTTAAACATGTAATGTTTTCTGGAAAAAAGAAAAATCCATGAATAAAATTGTTATTGTGCATTTGTTGTACTTTGAACCCTTGTTTACTAAGAACGACACTAAAGAACTATTTTGACGCGTAGTATTACAAACAATAAGGTAGTTATGCGCCCAATGAATCATTGACGTATGGAATGAGGTCCGATTGAGGGTAGTATGGAAGAGCGTTAGAAGAGGAATAACCATGCCGTAATTTTGAAATTTGCGACGGTATACACAGATTTTAATGGTCTTAAATCATTTAACGGCTCAGGCTGCGCCTTCGCCGTTAAAAATATTTGCGACCGTTAAAATCTGTGTATACCGTCGCAAACTTCAAAATTACGGCATGGTTATTCCTATATTAATCAACAGCACACTTGTTTAAATAAATCCCTTTCAAAGTATCCAATTTTAAAATTTCCTCCCTTTCAATTTAAGACTGTTCTAATTTTGACACTGCGGTGTAAGTAAATGGTATTGGATTCATTGAAGACAACACTCAATAACGATTAAAAAGACATTACATAATTTATGTCAAGAGAAAACAGTTCTTTCAACAACCTCTCTTGACGTAGGGAAGAAACGAAACTAGCATACATTGTAAACATATACAATTGAAGACCAATTAGAACTTTGGTTGAGTGTCTACCAGTTTTTCTTTGCAAAACGTATAACTCTACGAAAATATTATTTAATGTTAGTTTTATTTTGCGGTTAAAATGTATGCATTTTGTCCGCTCCTTTAAAAAAATCAAGATATTAACTAAAACCTCGCTTTGTTTAATCAAACTTTTTTTTTAATTGTAGAGGACAGCTTTGAACAACCGTCAAATTGGGCTGATATGACTGGAGTCTCTAACCTCAGAGTAGAAATTTTGCAGAACACAGAAAAGGAATACCAGGATATTGCGACCAAGTTTTCAGCCTCTGTCAGCATTAGGGCGACAATAACGATGGTAGGTTTGATTCCATGGACAAATTATTAAAAATAATACCTACGTTTAAGGGATATAAAGGCCCCCTTTTTTCAATGAGTTTTAACATATATTTTAACATGAAAAAACTTATTGAAATGGTGGCTTATCCCCCTGAAACATAGGAATTATATTTTGTGGTTACGAGAACTGTTACAGAGTTGTGTTTCTTGCGAACTTTATAAATAAATTAGTAAGTTATCGTCTCATACTGGCGTCTTATTCAAATTAATCTTTTACAGCGATGTTTACTATACTTAATCGATCAAGAGTTGAGTCTAGTAATGAAGTCAATACTCTTGCGAAATTTGGCTACTGTTGACCTTGTCGCTATCAAAAGACAGTTATCGAATGCATGGTGTTCTTTGTAGTCATGACTTGCATCACCCCGTTAGGAATATTGATATTAGATTGTCAGTGTTCTCTTTTCTTCTGTTATATGTGTAAAGATCATAACTTAATTAAGAAATTCAAGTTTGAAGACATGGAGCCTCAGGATATTTGTGTTTTTCCGTGAAATATCGATTTTTTTTTACAAGTGAACGCCAGAAACTGATATATTCACGTGTGGCGTAGCCAGGAGGGAAAATACCAGTTTCTGATGTTTACAAGTGAAATAAAATCGATACGTCACCGAAACAAACACATTTTCATTTTATATTATGTTATGTTTTCTTGACAAAGTGATCTGTAAAGAACTTGAAACTCAGAGTTTTGTGTTCCCTGTGGACGGCCCCAAAATAAAAGCCTCTTAACTTTCAATCATAACTGATGAATAGAAACAAGTATCAGATTTTCTTTAACTATTATCGAAAGAAACTAAAAAGAAACAATTAACATCAATTTCAAAAGATATTGCTACTAATAGAGTACCGAAGAGAGATCGTAAGCTAAACAAGTAGTTCGGCAAAAAAGTGGAAATAAAAATGGTATTCCACAGTTTCCAAAAATGGAATACGATTTTTATTTCACTGAAAAACTCTATAGTTCACTGGAAAACATAAAATAAATATTCAAATTTCATAATTTTAGGCATATTTGCATGTTAAAATTATGTTTTTGATAGATTGAGCGAATACAAAATAAAACCTTATGGGCCCAATATCAGGCAAAAAAGAAGCAGTTAGAAGGCCAGAACCCACCAAATACACCAAATGAGAAATTTTTATGGCACGGGACAGCGCCGGACGCCGTTGATAATATAAATTTCCATGGTTTCAACCGAAGCTATTGTGGAAAAAGAGGTAAGGTTCCAGTTCAATAGACTTTTAGTATGGCTGAACTCCATCGGTTTATTATCGACCGAGCACAAAGAAAATATTCTCATTCTCACTCTGTCTGTCTGTCTGTCTGTCTCTCTCTCTCTCTCTCTCTCTCTCTCTCTCTCTCTCTCTCCCTCTCGTACGTTTAAAGAGCTAAAAGAGCTAAAAGAGCTAAAACTCATTATGGGATTTTAAATTTATACTTACGTGATGACTTGTGTCGGGGTGCGGCAAAAATGGTCATTTTAACGATTGTATAATCTGTTTCTATTAATGAATCTGCTTAGAATATTTGCCTTAATAAAATTCCGTCGAGTTTAAAACTGTGTATTTGGTTATATTTCAGGTCAAAATAAATAAAACTATATTTAAAAAAAAAAGATTAATTGTTGATAAAGATTTCAGATATTAAACATTTATGAAAAAGGGAAACATAGTGCGATGAAACAGGTGCATTTTAAATGTAGTAACGATCATTAATATTAAAATTTAATGGATTTCGTTGATCATAGATTGAAATAATATGCATAAACAGTGAAATATGCATATCAGGAATAGCCACATCCAGCAGACACAGCCTCCCCATACAGTCAAAAATTAGAGTAAGAAAATGACATTTATGTTCCTGCTGTAAAATGTATAGGTGACACAATATACTTATTAAATGATAATAAAATATGTTTAAACAATTTGAACTAACTTACTGAATACGAACAAACCAATTCGTAAAAGTAAATGTGATACACCAGATAGACATACGCGTATTTATTGTGGTGTCTTTTGTATCTGCAGGACTAATTTTCGCGTAAACTGCTCAAACTGTTTGTGCAGTTGTATTTTCTTAATATAGGAAAATATATTAGCTTATGATTTGATTTCGCGCAGCATACTGGTTAGCGCGAAATGCGCCATATTATATAAAATCCGCAAATAATAAAATGATATGACAGTTCGCGTAAACTATACAGATTTCAACGTGACAGATTTGCTATGTTGTTTTAGTATGATTAAGCTTTATCGAGGAAACAATCTATTATTACTGAGGATGGGATAAATGAGTAGTAGTTGAACGCCATATTAAAGATAACGCCCGCAATTCATAAATATAAAATATAGTGTTATATTTTTTCAGCAACGGTATATGGAGAAGGCGTGTACTTTGCTGTTAATGCTAATTACTCAGCAAGTGATACTTACTCCCGACCTGACGCTAGTGGCACCAAGAAAATGTACTATTCCCGTGTACTGACTGGAGTGTACACAAAAGGAGCTAGTGGGATGCGTGTTCCTCCCTCGAAAAGTGGCCCTGGTTCAACAGATTTGTTTGATTCTGTGGTTGACAATCCGAACAGTCCCGGATTGTACATCATTTTTCACGACACTCAGGCCTATCCAGAATACCTTGTTAGCTTTAAAAGAGCTTGAAAGAGGCTTCAATATGGATTGTGCAACAACATTAATTTGACATAAGCCAGTTGCTTTGTATGATTATAAACTGTGACTATTTGAATGTCGATGAATTTTATATTGATAACTTCTTCTAGAACGTGAATGACTTTCGTCATCATAATTTCGCGAAATTCTTTTGTATGCTTACTTGATATTTAGCTTCCTTTTTTACATTTAGAATGATGGTGAAAACTTAATGTGTGTAATCATTTAAACCTATCTGCGATTACCTTAATATGTAAACACAGTGTCTTGTAATATGTTTATGTTGTTAACTGTTTAAGATTTAATGCTGTGTCCAGGCTTTGACTGGTCTTTTGTAAACGAATTGTATTTTGAACTTTATGATATTTCAAAAACCTGCCTAAGATCTGTTATTGAAATTTCATTAGTTTTGTAAACTTGACGTTATCGGAAACGGGTAACACTTAAGCAAATAGATGAAAAACGAACTTGTGGGGAATAAACTCTTCGGGTATATAGGAAAACACAAAGCGGTCCCAGGTTCGACCTTTATTGTTTTGCGACGTTATACACTCTGGGCGGAAGTGACGTCCGACGCCACGGCGCCAGCGAACGTCACACACAACAGCGCGTTATCACATACAATTTCCAACATTCTGGGGGCCTCGAAAAGTAAAAACATACAAATAATTAACACATATATACAAAAACATGCGCAAAAATATCACTTGGAATTGTAAAATGTACGATAGATAAAATCATTTGAGCGATATCAGTGTATAAATAATTTAGAGTGAACGAATCTGTAAAGAGTCACTTTCTATGAAAACTGAATTGAATCACTGAGCTATTATTAAATAAATCTCATAAAACTCAAGGTTCGCGATATTTACAATAAAAAGTTTGTTATTATTCTATTTCTGCGAAAAAAAAACAATTCTTTCAGAAATTATTTCTCTGGATTAACTTCTAGTATTGTAACATGTCTATTTATAACGCCATTTGCGATTCGGATCATTGCCGAACTGTTCCTCCACAACGGCCAGCTTCAGTGGTGCTCGAGTCTTTATATCATTGGTCTGTAACACATCACATATAGGAATATCCGGTTTGTTGCGTCGGCTGACGGTGTGACGTTCCCTTACAGCAGAACAATACTCCCTTCTTGAAAGTTGCCGGAAGTTATCAATATGCGTTTGATGTTTGGCGCGCAAGGTTCTTGGCAGACGATCATGAATCGGTTTCCATGGTAACCTAGTCTTGTATTTACCGTTCTTATATTCAACACTATTCCGATGATATTTCTTCATAACAGCCCTAGTTGCATCTTTAATTTCGTTGGCTGAAATTTCTCCACTGTCAAGATTCTGAGATTTGTCCATGTCGTCTGCTTGCGGAAAAGTTACGACATTCATGACATAGTGTGCATATGACGAATTATTCGGTTGATGGATCGGACCCGAAAGCAAGTATCCAAGTTTTGACTGCACGGCTGTTGGGCCACTCCCACGAATCACTTTATCTTGGACCACATGCCAATAATAATCCGCGCCTATCAGTAAGGATATCTCGAATAGATCGTCAGTGGTTTCCGGATGTGCTAGTTTGAGTCCTCGTAAATATGATAATTTGGATGCTATCTGTTTTACTTTGTTTAGGAAAGGGAGGGCAATTGTCGGCACTATAACTACTTGCAATTTTAGCTTTTCTCCGTTGGCAGTGTGTAGGTAAATTTCTACGGTATCTAGATGTCGCACATGGTGAGTTCTCTCTCCGAATTAGGCTAAACGTAGGGTGTCACTTCCGGTGCGGCGTAGATTCATTTCATTTGCTAATTTCTCGGTTATGAATGTTCTCTGGGCACCTTCATCAAAGAGAATATGTGCACTAGTGACGTATTTCTCGTATTCTACCTTACCGACGGCGGTTTTTAGCAGTACGTCGGGACGCTCTTCTCTGGTATGCAGTATTGCGGTATTTGAATTATGTGATGATGTAACATGGAATTCTGGATTCTTATAACAATTGCTAGAATGATGTCTCTTGTTGCAGAAACGGCAGGTTTTCTGTGAATTACATCGCGAAATTCGGTGTCTTCCTAGACAATTGAAACATAGTTGATTCTGTTTTACAACTGTCATTCTTGTGTCCATATCCGGGTACTTTCTGCATTCGTTACTGAAGTGATTCTCTTGACAGAACGCATATTTTAATGTCGGTTTAGATTGGGAACTTGCAGCATAATTGTTGAATTCTGTTTGTTTTCTTGTATTTGCCTCGGTGTAAAAGATGGCAGTAGGTTGATAGGCTTCTATCGATGATCTCGTATTTAAATTTCCAGCTTCAAGAATATTAATTTCTTTGTTGATAGCGCGCCTTAAGTCATGTAACTGCCAATAACTACTTCCGTTTTCACGCGCAAGATTTCTGCGTATGTCTGTAGGTAATTTATCCAGAGTAATTGGAACGAGCAGGCTTCCATACGAATCTTGAAATTGTCCCATTGCCTCAAGTCCGCGAATATATGTTTCCATCCGGTCGTGAAATAGTCTAAGACTTGTAATTGTAGATGTAGGAGCTGGTAAGTTTAATAATGCTTGCATTGTTGCATGAACAATTCTGTGTTGTTGCCCGTATCTATCTTTTAATAACTCAACGGCCCGGGTGTAGTTAGCATTTGTAAGTGCAAATCCCGTAACTGTCATGGCGGCTTGGCCTTCTAACTGCGACTTAAGATAGCTGAATTTCTGAACATCGGTCAAGTTCACATTTAGATGGATAGTAGATTCAAACGAATCCCAGAATGACTGCCACTGTAACAAATCTCCATCAAATGTAGGCAGAGACAATTTTGGCAACCTGCTGAATTGGGAGGCGTTAGATGATATGCTAGCGGACGGATTGGATGATAACGGCTGGATATGAATACTGTGATTAGCGGTAGGCACTTCTGTGCCACTAGAATGTAACTCTGAAGGTGTAATTTGTATGCGGTTCGATCTCTGATCTCTGAACAAGCGGAAGTGGCGAAGTTTCAACTCAACATTCAGAGAATACTCGTCTGTTTGTAACATTTCTTCTTCCAAATTGTCAATATCTGTCTGTGCAATTATTTTCTCGTTTACTGATTCTAGAGCGCTTACCTTTTTCTCAACTGAATCTAGAATCCCTTCGAAGTCGGTCAAACGCTCTTCCTCTCTCGCCATCTCTAATTTCTCGATGAAACGATCTATTATTCGTCGGTTTGCTTCGCGCTGAATCTGTAGTTTTTGAAGATTCATGATCCTTGTCACGGCACCATAAATGTGGGGAATAAACTCTTCGGGTATATAGGAAAACACAAAGCGGTCCCAGGTTCGACCTTTATTGTTTTGCGACGTTATACACTCTGGGCGGAAGTGACGTCCGACGCCACGGCGCCAGCGAACGTCACACACAACAGCGCGTTATCACATACAATTTCCAACAGAACTTTAAAAGCCGACGAACACGACAAATATGAAAATATTGCAGGCTCGGTTTGATTAAGCCTGTTCATGGGCAATAATGTAAATGCATATTACTGCCCACGCCGCCTAGACCCGGGTTGAGCGCAACTCAATATTTACACCAATAAACAGTACAATTTTGATCCATCCCAAACGATGGTATGCAACAAATATTACAGTTACAGTATAGTGCTCAGGCGTAGCAGCGGCCATTTGAAAAACTTAATTATTTAACAATGTTTATACATAATTTTACAGACAAAGCGTGCTGTCATTGATTTTTTGTGGACAAAAACGTTTATGAACATGGACGTATGACAATTGATAATTTTTTCTGATCGATTGTTGTTCTGAAATAGTTTTAAAACCTTATTTGGAATGGAAATTTATTCGATTATTATCGTAAGGGTTTCATTTTCAGTCTATCTTTGGTTTTGATATCTTCACCTTAAAACAATTTTTCCAGCAAGTGTTAAAAACAAAATAACCATTTATTCGTTTTCCCATATTTTGGATTACTCACGCATATTTCCGCGAACTTACAGAGTCTGGCAGTGTTATAATTTTCCAAACAAAAAAAGACTTAATAGTTTGTTTTGATGTATAATGTTTTTACAAATTTCTACTAAATATTGCATTAGACACTTCGTACAATAAATATGTACGCGAAATCGGCGAGTTATCATGCACAAAGATTATAATTGAGTCATTTGTTAACTAAAGAAAAGTATCATAAGAAAAACGATAACCCCATGTCATTCATTTTGTCAACCAGATGTATGTAACAAACATCTCTACACATAAATTCGGCATGAGATACATGTACCACTGTGTTTACGTATTGAAGACGATAGTCTATGTATATTCGTATGTCCTATTTCATAATGACCGAAGCGATTTTTCACCGTTTGTTTTGATTTCGTTACCTGTAATCAACTTTGTTTACAACAGAATAAGATCAGGTTGTATTTGAGCCTAAATTAATTGTATAAAGACCGACTTTAAAATCTGGCAATGAATAAGAGTATTTTTTAAAAATACAATTACAACACACACTTCAACAAATCATATTCAGATATGGCATAAAACCTTTAAAGGCTGTTCCAAGATTTGGTTAACATCTTTATAATTCCTGAAGATGAACTTTGAGTAATACCAGGTATTGCTTGCAATTTTTTTGAGGCATGGTCCGATGTGGTGAATGTCTATGTGGTTTAAGCAGTTATTACTCTGATTTCACGACAGTTTTCCTTTTTTAAAGGGACAATAACGTCGACTAGTACATGTAATTTACATTTCACTGATAATACCAGCAATGCATCTTATCAGGGTTAGTTGCCATTTTTTTATAACGATTTGACCTGCGATATTATATAGATTTTTTTTGTTTTTAGATGGAATTATTTGATTGTTCTTTTGAAAACATAAAGTATGAAACAAAGGGAAAACAATTTTAACAAGCAAACTACAGATTCACATTTATTTTGCTTTTTTAAGAAGGCCCAAAAATGGATATTAAAATAAAATTTGCAAATATACAGTTCAGAATTTGATTTATCTGTTCAGCGATTTAATTGTTGTTAACCAGTTTTGGCCGTTCCATTGGTATTTATGCCAGTACATTGTATATTTTATATTAATATCTGTTTTGATAAATACATGTACTATTGAAGCAACTTATAAAATGTTGTTTTGTTAGTTTCATCTTATCTGAGTCATATGTTGTGACTTGTCATTGTCCGGAGTTCGGCACCCGTCCGACTGTCGTACCAAAAATTTCCAAGAGACAAGATCACTTAAAAACAACTCTGTAAATTGTTAATGCATTTAGTATGAAGCATATTTGTATGGTGTTCTGCTAATTTTTTTTTCAAATATATTGTGTTATCCAGGGGGAATAACAGCAATTTCTAAAAAAAAAACTCTCTCGGATGAAACAAGCCAGATTTCAATATAATGTCAAAGGCTGGAATGTTCATTAGTGAGCCTCAGATGTTCAGTTCGTTTCGCATCCCATGCAGGATCGGGTTAGATGAGCACGGATAAATTTTAGAATATGGCACACTTACCGGATTGTAAAACAATGCGATAACTTTCAAACGATAAATTTAATGTGATCGTTACTCCCGATATTTTATGTAGTAATTGTATGTAACTTAATGGTTGGCGATATGCATTCTCGTTCTGTATCAGTGTGCAATGCTTCTTCGAATTAAGATACCGAGTTATGTATTAAAGGTTTTTGTTTTAGTTTAGTATTAGAGGAAAGTTTGCAAAATGTAAATCGTAATCATGTCCAGAGCTTAAATAACAACTGTATTTTGGAAAATTAAAGCTTTTGTTACTTGATTGAACCGATGTCCCAATTATTACACTTCATGCGAATCAAAAATAAGTTTAATCGTTTTAGGAATGTAATGTCAAATGTAAATAAAATTTCAAGTGGATATTTTGTGTTTTATTATCTCAATTTTCTTTGTTGTATTGTTTTTTTTACTTTAGCTCAACAATAACAAAACACGTATCGGCATCAGCAGCAATATATATGCGTTGTTCTTAAATTCCAGTTCTTAAAAACGTCAAATAAGCACATCGGGAACAGCAGAAACCAGACCTTCTTCAAGAAGGTAAAAAAGTAGACAGGAAAAATGATCATAATTTTATAATGTGATCAATTCCATGGGCAATATACGTGTTCTTTAAAAAAGTAAATAAGCGGAAACCAGAGCCTCTCCCAGGAGGAAAAAGAAGACAGGATTTTTGGCGTATTTGGTCTAGGTATAACAAAGATAAAAGTCTTAATAGTGATACCTTCTTTTTTTGATGCATTGTCACTCGCCCCAAATATACGGAAAATTTAAACTAACTTATTAAATTATTTGGTTTCTTGGCTGGATACATGTATGTTACATTTAGTGCACGTCTTGATGTCATATTCATTTTCTTCGATATGTACCTCGCTTGCACGACAGACGCAACCATTTTCTGTTTTTGAACGGCATTTCTGTAAAAAGCAAAATATATTAAATATAATGGATGGTCAACAAAATGGTGGAAAGTAAACTACCGATCAACGTGCTTATCAGACTAAGTTAGAGGAAAATGTAAACAAATAAGTGATGGTTCAAGTGTTGATACTTTTCCTCCCTCACCTCCGCCCACTTGAGTCGATGTTTACTTTAAGATATGTGTATTGTCATATATCATTTACATGTTAATACTAGTTGTAAATAACAAAGACACATTTTAGAAAGATAAAAATCCACTAAAATGCAACGCATGTCAATTTGTGTTACTGATAAACACAGCACACGTTATGTAAAAGGTAAGTAAACAAGTCCGTATTATCATTTACACACGACATCCATTTTGAACTTTCTCAATAGCCGATCTTTGGGATTTCGTTTAAAAATAATGCTGTAAACGGACCGGCAAAAGTAGATTACCTTCACACCAGTAGCGCAACCGCTACCATAAAATTTTGGTTAGCGTTTTCCTTAAAACGGAATACAGATTTAAACCATGCCACATGGAATAAACAACGGAACGAATACTTTCTTCCTGCAGTGATACAGGACGAAATAATACTGCAAGAAAATCGAAAAAAAAACTTCACCTCACATTGAATTTCGCGGATTATTTGTCTCATATTATACCAGCGTATATTTAATCCAACAATCACGTTCCCCGTTTTTTTAAAAATTGTTTGATATTTGAACAAAAAATAGTCCACGCTGACCACCTACCTTTCCGGGTCAAAATAAACATCTACCGAGCAGTCACCGGACGTTTGCAGAACAATTTTCTCGCTTCACCAGCGGTAACGGATGTGCGCGTGCCCCCTCTTGGTTTGCAGTACAATTATATCTCGCTTCGCCAGCGGTAACGGTTATGCGCTATTCCCCTTCCCCACCCCGTGTTATTCTTAAAAAGTATAATAATTACAATGTGAATCCAGACTCTGTTAATTTTTCTTTTCGTCTGAGATAGTAATACTAAACAAAATCAAATAACTCATTTTCTGAAATGTATTTTTGTATTATAAAACATCACCTCATGATAAAACAAACTAGATATGATATTTTTGTACATGTGACATTAGGGAACGAAATTTAATTTTGCATGCATACAGCTTCCTAACTAATAATGCTAAAACAGTTATTTTTATTACTACGGACAAAAACGTCTTGTATTTTTTGTAGTTAAAGTGCAGCAATACAAACTAGAATGTTGTGTTCCGCGGAACACATGTGTCGCCTGCATGGAAAACGTTGAAATGTGGGCCTATGTTTAATCATATATAATAAAAATATTTTATTGAAGTTGATTTCAATACTACACAACAGAACACATGTGTCATCTAAATTGCATTTAAAAGGGGAATAACTAAAATAATGGTGAAACCCGAGTAATCATTTTCAAACATTGGTTTGTAAATTAATGCAGATGAGTTATTCAAAGTATTAAGTGAATTAATTGAACAAGTAATTTCCATTTTACAGGCAACACTAAGTTGTATGTTAAAGTTGCATTTGAAAGGGATATCACTCATAAAATATTGAAACTGGAGTTATCATTCTTGTCGTCACAGATGACATTGTTCATGCTGATAATATATTCCAAGTATGAAGTGAATAGAACAAGTACTTTCAAAGTTATTGGCAACATTAAGTTTCAGGTTTAAGTTGCATTTGAAAGGGCCATAACTCAAAATATATTGAAACTGGAGTTATCAATCTTGTCGTCACAGATGGCATTGTTCATTCTGGTGAAATTTTCCAAGTATGAAGTGAATATGACAAGTACTTTCAAAGTTTAAAGTCAACATTAAGTTTCATGTTAAAGTTGCATTTGAAAGGGGCATAACTCAAAAAATTTTGAAATTGGTCTTATCATTCTTGTCGTCACAGATGGCATTGTTAGTGCTGATGATATATTCCAAGTATGAAGTGAATAGGACAAGTACTTTCAAAGTTATAGGCAACATTAAGTTTCAGGTTAAGTTGCATTTGAAAGGGGCATAACTCCAAAAATATTGAAACTGGAGTTATCATTCTTGTCGTCACAGATGGCATTGTTCCTGCTGATGATATATTCCAAGTATGAAGTGAATAGGACAAGTACTTTTAAAGTTATAGGCAACATTAAGTTTCAGGTTAAAGTTGCATTTGAAAGGGGCATAACTCAAAAAATATTAAAACTGGAGTTATCATTCTTGTCGTCACAGATAGCATTGTTCCTGCTGATGATATATTCCAAGTATGAAGTGAATAGAGCAAGTACTTTCAAAGTTATAGGCAACATTAAGTTTCAGGTTAAGTTGCATTTGAAAGGGACATAACTCAAAAAATTTTGAATCTGGAGTTATCATTCTTGTCGTCACAGATGGCATTGTTCATGCTGATGATATATTCCAACTTCCAAGTATGAAGTGAATAGGACAAGTACTTTCAAAGTTATAGGCAACATTAAGTTTCAGGTTAAAGTTGCATTTGAAAGGGGCATAACTCAAAAAATATTGAAACTGGAGTTATCATTCTTGTCATCACAGATGGCATTGTTCATGCTGATGATATATTCTAAGTATGAAGTGAATAGGACAAGTACTTTCAAAGTTATAGGCAACATTAAGTTTCAGGTTAAAGTTGGGGGACTACCGGACGACGCCGACGACGCCGACGCCGCCGGACAATAGGATCCCTATGTGTCTACCTGCTATCGCAGGCGACACAAAAAGCAGTGTATCAGTTTCAACACGCTTTATTATACATAAATACAACGTTCTCTTATTTAAACTCATTTTCTGAAAATGGTTTGAATAGTTTTACCCGTACAAGGAAGTAAATATGTACACCGTATCCACTATAGATGACATGCGCTGCGCTGGTAGGGTTTTGCTATGCAACGCACTTGTTTTCGCTTGTGCTTACCAATAAATGTCATCTAGACTAATAAAACATCTATTCATTTTTATTTCAATTCCAATAAAACAAGGTTAAATCCCTGTTGATGTCTATAGGAAATCTTGGCAGTCGTGTTTAAATTGCTCTCATATAAGTTCGATTTGTTTTGAAAATTGGTTACATTTAATGCTTTCAAAATATGTGGGTTAGATAAAAATAACAAGAGGGCCATGATGGCCATATATCGCTCACCTGAGTACAAAAGTACTCTCAGCTTGTGGTTTCAGGCAAGAAGATTTTTAAAGTTTTTCCTATTCAAGTTTATATAAAATGAAGTGACCCCTGGGGCGGGGCCAATTTTGACCCCTGGGAAATAATTTGAACAATCTTTGTAGAGTTCTACTAGAGGATGCTAAATGCCAAATATCTAAGCTCTAGGCCTTGTGGTTTCAGACAAGAAGATTTTTAAAGTTTTTCCTATATAAGTCTATGTAAAATGAAGTGACCCCTGGGGCGGGGCCAATTTTGACCCCAGGGAAATACTTTGAACAATCTTTGTAGAGTTCCACTAGAGGGTGCTAAATGCCAAATATCTAAGCTCTAGGCCTTGTGGTTTCAGACAAGAAGATTTTTTAAGTTTTTCCTATATAAGTCTATGCAAAATGAAGTGACCCCTGGGGCGGGGCCAATTTTGACCCCAGGGAAATACTTTGAACAAACTTTGTAGAGTTCCACTAGAGGATACTTAATGCCAAATATCTAAGCTCTATGCCTTGTGGTTTCAGACAAGAAGATTTTTAAAAATTTTCCTATATAAGTCTATGTAAAATGAAGTGACCCCTGGGGCGGGGCCAATTTTGACCCCAGGGCTATAATTTGAACAATCTTGGTAGAGAACCACTAGGTGATGCTACACAACAAATATCAAAGTTCAAGGCCTTACGGTTTCAGAGAAGAAAATTTTTAAAAATTTCATGTTCAAAATCTATTTTTATCTTCTGTGACCTAGATAGGAAATGGACCGAAACCATTTGAACAATTTTGGTAAAGCTTCATGCAAGTAACATTCCTGCCAAGTTTCAGCAAGATTGACCCAGGAGTTCAGGAGAAGAAGTCGTTTAAAAAAAAAGTTGACGACGGACGGACGCACGGACGCACGGACGACGGACGACGGACATCAGGCGATCACAAAAGCACACCATGAGCACTTCGTGCTCAGGTGAGCTAAAAACAACTCAATCATCATGGTGACATGATGATTGAGTTTTTTTTTATCTAACCCACATATGTTTTTAAATGCAAATCCGCATTTTAAGCAATTATGTCTGTGGTCTTGAACATGCAAAGTACTATATAATATGTTTTTGTACAATATCCGACAAAAATTTTTACTACGTCAGTATACATCATGTCATTTGAATGTCCCTTTCCAGCAGACATGGGGCGAATTAAATTTTAATGCTAATGCATTAATAATGCATTACGTTTTGTCTGTAATGCAAGGTAATGAATAATGCAACAGATTTAGCATTATTTTAATGCTAATTTAATGCATTACCTATGCCATAATGCTGTAATGCTTAGCATTATTGAGCATTAATTGGATTTTGTTTACTATTGGATGTTGTTGATTCGTTTTATTAAATAATATTTATATTAACAGTAACCTTTTTATGCAATGATACTCGAAATATTTAATATGTTATAAGTCTATTACATATCTTATTTATAGCAAGAGAAAAACATTTATATGACAGTTAACTAGTTTGATATGTGTTTACTATTAGTAAAACAAGATACAGACTATAAGTGAAGTCTTTTCATCAGAATGTTGTAAAGTTTGAACATTTTTTATGATTAAGCAATGAGATATTAAGCTTAGTTGTCTTAAGAAAATGCTAAATTTAAAACAAATCAATAGCCAGTGATCTATAAAGCTCTGTCAACAAATACAGCACGTTTGTTTTATTTTAAATTGTTTTAGTGTACACATTCATTGGGACAAGATATTTCCCACCAATTGTCAAACACTTAAATATTCCTGAAAATGTTACTGATAGAAATTTGAAGTTCAGTGCAAAATACCAAAAATGTTGTTCTGAAATAAAATAGCATGGAAATTAAATTAAACCTTCAGACTTGCAAAAAAACTAATACTTTCACAATCAAATGAAGTTATTTTTCCAACCATTTATCCAAATCATACTTACTGAATCAGTGTCATTGTAAAATATTAGGGGCTATGTCAGATTTCAGGAAATCAGCATATAATGCAGATGCAGGTGACAAAATGATTTAATTAGATAAGTTGACAGTGTAGTCCTTTGTCAATACAACACTCTAAATGTGTGAAAACAGCAATAAGTCAAAGATAACAAAAGTGTGTAAAAAAGCTAAACCTGTATTAATCTATATGTACTGAGAATAGTTTTGTTGTAAGTTCTTGAGGTGTCACTTTAGATCTTCACACTTTTAGACTGATACTTTGTATATTATACCTTGGGTTGATTTTTTGGGGGAGCTGATCCGTTTTGTACATATACTGACAGTTGACTTTTTTTTTGTCAGTTCACTTGTTAAATAATGCTTAATTTAATGCATTACTTTTTAAAATATTATTAATTTAATGCATTATTTTCTATAATATAGTAATGCTAATTTAATTTAATGCACACATTTGGCAAATAATGCTAATTTAATGCATTACTTTTAAAGGTAATTCGCCCCATGTCTGCTTCCCAGTCATTGTATTTATCGCAATGTATCATTTTCTGGAAAACGTTTCTTTACAGTAAAAAAGAGTTAACAACTGAAATTCACTCAAAGCCAATCTCATATATGCATTTGTGCATTATGTTCAGTTTTAGAAGTAATTTAAACATTCTAACATTCAAACGAATTTAGTGTATAAATTTTATTCCACAACACATTTTTGTGCAATGTTTTTGCACATGATACAGAGGGCAGTTTATCTGGTTCTGCTTCGCATTTCGATTATAATTACGATATAAATACGTGATACTGGTGTTAAACAAAATGATATTGACCAATAGATATGCAATTTTGTTGCTATAGTTATTCATTAAACTCATTTAGACTAATAAATGACACACACACTTTGATGGCGTCCCTGTTCCGAGTTTAGCACATGACTTATATTTAATTGTTATTTGCATTTCACATGCAGCTGTATTTAGATACTAGATATAAACAAAGAAGCGGATGCTTATCTTATACGTGTTTCTTTATTAATATTTTTCCAAAGTTCACATTGTCGTATGATATCCATCATATTAAGTTCTTTAAAACATAGCGACAATGCGTGGCATAGCGAAAACCTATTCAGCGCAGCGCGTGTCTGCAACCGTGTAATTGACTATTTATTAAAAATGGCGACAGGTAACTTCGTATCAACGACAGTTGAAGCCTCTGATGAACTATATGATTTCTGTTGTTCTGTTTGTGCTGAAAATTCTATTACAAAAGAAGCCAGGACATATTGTAAGGATTGCGCTGAATATTTATGTGAGGAATGTCTACAACAGCACAACAGGTTTCCCAAAATGCGCTCTCACGTAATCACAGACACGTCAGGACATGCCTCCGGGCGCCGAACGCCTGTGAAAGGGACTAACACAGATTCTCCAAAATGTGGTGTGCATCTTGGGAATGATTTAACTGTGTTCTGTAAACAACATGACGAGTTTTGCTGTCAATCTTGTATCGCTTTGAAACACAGGTAAGTGTTTCCAAATGATTAAACGAGCTATAACTGATTATGATATTATGTAGACTGTCACGGGATACTCCCTGTTTATAACGAAGAATGTCTATGTTGCTGAAATTTGCACATTTAATATTATCCCCGAGATCAATACTTATATTTAACTTCCGGATTTTAATATAACTTATCGAGCATTTGAGTGTATCAAGGTGTATCAAATAACGTATTTACTTTAAATCGATAAGGCGTACTAATCTTTAACACTTAGAAGATTAAAGTTTGTATGAAAATTCAACTTAATCTACATATTTTATTTATATTCTTGTAACATGAAGCTATATGTCGGATTCATTAAATAGCATTTCTATATTTAAAAGCATTGCATCATTACAATCTGTCAGTACGCACACCTATTTATGAATTGTATTGAACTTAAATATCACACATCTGATAAACTATACAAAGAACGACAATGTATTTGTTTCACGGAATATTAATAGAATTTCGTTGTGTTTGTCAAATATATTCTTCTCTATGTTTTACAAATAATCACTGTGATCTATTGAAAGCTTAAACTTTTATTTGTTTACCAACGCTAATGTTCTAGAGATATTAGTGCTGCGTAGAATTTGCTAATGTGTCTTGTACAGTGGGGACCCACTAAACGAGATGTTAGATTGCATGTTAAAATTATGTACTCACCCTCAAAAGGAAGTTACCATTTCGGCAGTTATTGTCATCTGTAGTTCAGAGTTGTCATCCTTTAGTATATTTCTAGTTTTCACTAAATTTCCCGAATATAGTTTGCTAAAGCAGGGGAAATCAATTCATTGGTCTTAAAGTTTATTCTAGGTTGTTTTGTCACAAGGAAATGTAAATGTCGTAATCGGTAAGCATACCTAAGTACACTGTAGCAGAGTCAGTCTTTCAAAACATCTTATATCAGCCTCGAATTTTAACGACCGAAACGTTGTGAAATTCGAAATTACCTCAGTCGTATTTACAACCGAAAGATTTACCTGATCCTGAAAATTTTGCATGAATATATTTTTACAGGCGCTGCGTCCTATTTATAAGCTTACATGAGCAAACCATTCTATTTCAGACTTATTAATGAATGATAGCTACAAATTAAGTATTTTATTTATTTAACGAGGATAAATAAAAAGTCGAGATCATAAAATTATAAAATCAGTGTTTATATAGATATGGCTTTCAAATGTAATTATTCTAATATTAAAGGTTAAATATAAATATTATGTGTTTTATAATAAAGTGATATATGCATACATTGTACTATCTGGAATTACTACATAAGGACCTAAAACAGAAAATAATTGTTATTTGTAATTAACTGACTTTTTATTTCATATTTATGTTTATAGATCATGCAGTAGCACTATCGAAATCAGTCAAGCTGCAACAAACATCAAGAACAGCACCGAATACCAAGCTAACGTAACTGCTCTGTCTGAAGTACTGACGTCACTGCAAGAGGCAAGAAGCAAAACCGAGAATAATTTGACAAACTGTAAATCTGAAAAAGAAAACGTTCTTGAAAATGTTAACGAATATAAAAAGCAATTGCATGAGTTAGTTGATGAAATATCCCAAAAAACAAAAGATTGGATAAATGTGAAGTACGAGGGCGTTGAAACTACATTTCGAAAAAATATCTCGACTCTGGAAACCGTAATCACATCGGCTGAACAGGCATTGCAGAATGTGACTTCTGAAAATGAAGTCAGGTCTTTCGTTTACATGAGATCATGCACGGATGTTGTCGACGGATGTCACGAGCTGTTGCAGGAAATAGCACAACATACCGACAGAAAGCCACTTAGTTTTAGTTTAAACAAAGACATTTTAAACACATTTGTTCAACACGAAACACTCCTCACAGAAGGTATGTAATTACATGTAAATAAGCTTTAAGTGATTACACAAACCTTGAAATCTAAAAGTAAATTATTCGAATTACTGTAAAGCTCGTTGTAAAGTAAACGCCAAATTTAAGTCAAACTCACTATAATCATCAGTGGTTTTTAGTCCTGGTTAATACATGTATAAGTGCATTATCTTCTATACAATTTTAAAGATGAGCCCACAATGACACCATTTTTCCAGAGTCCAGATGTGGTCTTGATAGTCAAAAGCGAAGTTTAAATGTACACGTTTATAAAAGGACCATCGCGGTCTTGGTGTCACAGCGCAACATCACATAAATTGCGATAAGATTGTCCCATTAAATCACCCTTCTTTGGTGAATGAATAATATGAGCGGCGTTCTGGTCACGTTTAGTTGTTTATCTTCCATCCAAATTGTGTAGAAGATAATTCATCAATCGATTTCTTATTTAATAATTATAACAACAACATAAATAGAAATAAATGCAGACATGTAACAACGTTACGTAAAAATTAAGTATGCTATATATATTTTACAGTGATAGACAGCGCAATGCAAAGAACGTTGCGGATACCAGAAGCAATTTTTCTTGCTGATGTGGATCCGTCAAAGATCAAATTCATGAAAGCTTCAAAAGCTAACACGGAAGCCATCAAAGCTCAGCTCAAGAAATGCAATACTGCTATTGTTTGGCCACAACAACAAGAAAACGTCATGCTTCAATGTACAATTACATCGGAAACACAGAACTGCTACAAGCTAGTAAAAACATGGCGGGAAGAAGCCCAAAGAAACTTCGAAGAATGCATGAAGTTAATAGTTGTTCATAAGGTGCCAATACTACAAGAGATCTGGCAAAGGGTGATGGATGAACTAAAAACAGTTACAGTTGAAAAACCTGATGCCGTTGCTTTGCTTGTTGACAAAAGTGATGGCATTGTGACAATCGTTGGAAAGAAACCAGTTTCTGACTCGTTAGCGAAAAGAGTGAATGACATCGCAAATAAAGTTTTGGAAGAAGCTGGAAAAGAGAGACAAAAAGTGAACGAGATTGTTACAACTTTTAAACTGATTGAGACCAGAATGTTGCTTGCAGACAAATTTCCAACAAAGATGGAATCACTTTATCCAGACTTGAAAATTAAAATCAACCAGGGCAAAAACGAAATTTTATTTGAAGGGATGTTAGGTGACGTTCTAGGAGCTAAACTTAAAATGTATGAATTGAAGAATAATTTCGCAGTCACAACTGTTGATTCAATGCCAGGATGCAAATCAGGTCTTTACAACCTAAAGCAAACCAAAGACTACATAGTAAGAAAATTAAAAGGCAAAGGTATAGTTGCAGTATGGGAAATTACTGATAATATTCTAACTGTAGTCAGTGTGTCTGAAGAACAGTTGAAAGTGAGTGTATCTATTCTTTTAGAGTCAGTCATACAAAATAGTTTGCCATTCAAACCAGCTTCCAGATCTGTTTTGAATTCAGAGCTGTGGCAGATGAAAGTAGAAGAATTGCACGCAGCCTATACTGGCAAGTGTCAAATTACCGTTAATGAGAGCAGGTCCAAAATTGATTTGTGCGGAACAGATGATATTGCAAATGAGGTATTTGATTGCGTGAAAAACCATCTCCGACTACATACTGTTGTTGAAGAGAAAATCACCTGCACAAGAAACATCCATCGGCTAATCGAAAGACACAATAAGGATGAAATAGTTAAGATAACAAAAGAACTGCAAAACTATCATGTGCAGATTATTTCATTAGAGAATTATGGTGGATTTCAAATACGTGGAACAGAAGATGGAATAAAACAAGCAAAAGCCAGATTGGATTATATCATAAACATCGCTAAGCAGCGTGAACATACAATTCAAAAACCGGGATTGGGAGAACATATGCAAACACCAAAGGGTAAAGACAGCCTTAACACAATAGAGACACAGTTAAAATGTGTTGTGACTGTTAAAACAGATGAGGACAAAGTTGTTGACGAATTTCAAGTAAAAGGGGATGCTGCGGCGAATTTTAGAATGAAAGATATCGTCATTACAGCCTGTTGCAAGGCCTTTGATTCACGAAATATTTATACAGTGAAAGGTGATATGACTGAGCTGACAGTTGATGCTTTCATTAATCCAGCTGATGATAAACTTAGTCCTGCAGGTGGATTAGGAAAAGCTTTCTTAGTAAAAGGTAAAACATGTTCGTGAAGTGGAAGTGTTTAGTTTTTAATTGATATTCAGCAAGGAATTCGTTAGAATTCATTTCTCTCTCACCACGAGTTGTAGCATTATACATTTTAAATCTAAATATTTTATTGCAGATATTACAAATTAAACGATGACGTATGAAAATCGTTAATGTCGTTGTAATGCCAAAAGACGCGTTCAGTCTTGTGTTTTGTAATCAATATTAATTGGAAAACTAAATCGTCATTGTGTTAGATCATTTTTGTTAATGCATATTTTTGTCTTTAAACTTATGTGCTATTTTTTTTTTATTTTAGAATGTGCAGAATTTATCAATATCGAGCAGAAGCTGAACGATGGAGAGGTATTTGTGACTGCAGCTGGAAACATGCGAGAACAGTTTGTTATTTATGTCATGAGTCCAGTTTGGAAAGATGGAAGGAATCAGGAGGAGGAAATGCTCTCGAAAGCTGTGTTTAAATGTCTGATAGAAGCATCAGCTAGAAATCTGAAGTCAGTTGCGTTGCCTGCAATAAGCTGTGGAAGCTTTGGGTGAGATCTTGTATAAGACGTAGTACATTTTATACTATAACGAAAAATATTAAAAACCAAATTTACATTCTCCAAGTTAAATTTTCAAAGTTATATATCGTTAGACGATCAATTTTAAGTTCACATAACCTTAATATCAAGACCAAAAATTGCTATTGACATCACACATGTTATCCTTAGAATTTAGTCACAATGCAATGATATGATACTAGTTTAATGCCCCCGCCAGATGGAGGGCGTTTAAGATTTGTACATGTCCGTGATTATTTTAGAAAATTTTATCCGTGTTTAAACCTTAATATGAATGAAAGTTTTAAAAAGAAAAGCCAGGTACGCAGTAACCGACTTAACATCTAAGAAAGCAGGGCAATAATAACTATTATTTTTTGACAAAACTGATGATGAGAAGACGATGTGCCACGTGCAACAGCTATTCTACTTAATGCATGAAGGCCAGTATACCGGTACATTTCTCAAATGTCGACTTAACAAAAATCATAAACTATAACATATATAAATTAGTGTTAAAATGGTGAATATGCATATCAAGAATTGCCACGTTCATAAAAAACAGCCTCCCAACAGTCAAGAAGAAGAGAGAGAGAGAGTAAAATGACCAGTTTAAAACAGACAACACAAACAATTAACAAAAATGAGAACCCGAGGGGTTAACGCCTTGGAACAGTCAGTGGCAAATCAAATTGCCACTGGGGGTTTAAACCAGGTTCTTATGTGCACCAACCTCACACTTGCCCTTACAGGTTCTCATATCACAAAACAAGAACAACTTGTCTCGGTGAAATAACTCCAACCCACTCATCGGCTCAACCAGATTGCAGGCAAAAGCACACAAGCATATAAAACATAAAAAAGCTAATAGCAATGCAAAGCCAAAGGGCGGGTACTTAATGATCCTCCCGAGACCAGAGCTCCTGGAGTAAAACAAGGTGACAGGGATAAAAGAAACTAATCGAGCTTCTAGGTTCTTTTAAGAAAAGATTTCCCCATAAACTCTTAAACCCTGCCACCGTCGTGCAACCAAAGAGGTAAGCAAAATGATCAGCTCTCAATGGGTTAATGGCCAGGCCTGCAGAGCACTGTAAAATATCATGTTGGTAACCTTTCTTTTCAAATTTACAGATGGTTTTCCCAATTACCTGGAGAAATTAACATGGCCTTTTAAGTTTACAAATAAAATCTCCATAAAAACTGGTTGATAAAAAACCTTGTTGCAATAGTGATTTTATGAATTTATGAATTCGATCTGGGTATCGGCGATAAAACTTACAAAAGGTTTTCCTCAATTTGTGATACCGACAAGTTTTTCTGTAAATACAAAGATTACGTGCATTGAAATCATTCACATCGTTGCAAGCTCTTTAAAAGCGAACAAGCTGTGAGATATATCGAGGAATACTGCCTTCTAAAAACGGAAATTTTACTATTTAAAAATCAAAATCATCTCTTTTATCATATATGTAAGTAGTGACGTAACCGTTTCAATTGGCAGATTTAGATCAAGAAAGTTTGCTTGCTTTTCTGAGGTGTTCGCTTTATTATGCTGTAGTTCTTTAGGATAAATCTTATTAAACAGTGATGGAAAATGGTTATTATCTAGTATATTAAATAAATCATCAAGGTACCTCGAGGTGTTGTTAAAAGCTGTAATAATATCATTTTGATGTTCGGTAGAAAGAGATAACATAAAGTCTCTTTAATAACAGTATAAAACAGATCAGCAAAAAGGGGTGCACAATTAGTACCCATTGGGATGCCTATTACTTGTTTAAAAATAGAGGTACCGAATCTAACATAAATATTATCCAGTAAGAAACTTAGCGACACTATAAGGTATTGACAAGTCCATTAAGTATAATTATCATAAAAACCATCTGTAAAAATGCCCTATGTTCATTTCAAGCAATGAAGGTTTTATTTTCTCTAGCAAGCGTTTTTTTAATGAGATTGGTTAACTTGTTTATCATTAAATTATAAAGGAGCAAAGTGTAAAAAGCTGAGAAATCGTTAGTAAACAAACAGAAAATTTTAAAATTATTTATTTAATCCTTTTCAAAACGTCATTTGAATTTTTAATCGTCCACAATAAATTTTGCCAGTAGTTTCAAAAACCTTATCGCAATACCAAATTTTCCTGATCTTTTATAGCTCTAAGACTAGATGTTAACAGCACGGATAATTTAGTAGTTTGCACAGCAACTATAGTTTGCAATAAATCTTGCTTTGTAAGGTGTTCTATGCATTTAAGGCAACCACTATAAGGTAGGTACTTTGTCCTGTTTCGGTTCAATACTGATTCTAAATTTTGTAATTTATAGAGTGTGTGCAATAACAACATCACTCTCAGATGAAGAAGTCAGTATACAATGTATACGCATTTAATTTAGTGTTGTTTTGTTCGTCAGTTTGAATATTAATATAGTGTATCCGTCACACTATAATCACATTATAAGAAGTCTTATCAGCATGTGTAAATACAAATATACGAAAGACTACGAAAGACCGGTGGTGACTTCACTATTCAGACTTCAAACTTCACACTTCGTACTTCAGACTTCACACTTCATAGATAAATACTATATAATTATTATAGCATCGTGTCTCATAGTTCACACTTCATACTTCACACTTCAGACTTCACACTTCAGACTTCACACTTCATACTTCACACTTCACACTTCAAACTTCACACTTCATACTTAAAACTTCACACTTCAAACTTCACACTTCAAACTTCACATTTCAAACTTCACACTTCAAACTTCATACTTCACACTTCATACTTCACACTTCCAACTTCACAGTTCACACTACACAGTTCACACTTCACAGTTCACACTTCATGCTTCAACAAATCAAGGTTCTAAGTTCGAATGACGTCACACGATTAGCAAAATAAATAGTTAGGTCAAAACGTTTGGCTACTTATTGGTTTGTTACATGTAGGTTAAATATGTACAATGCACATAAAGGATAGGTTTTAATCAACTCTGTTTTGGTAATCTCCAGGGCTTTGTTAAAAGGACTTTGAATTAACAAAATGCCTTTATTTATTCTATATTTTTATTTAAACAATAAAATAATCTGCACTTAAATATTCCATAATAATTAAAGCCTTGAGGAGCCACGTTGCCTTTCCTTTTACTGCCCTTCCAGAAAAAAAGTATATGCATTTCATCTGTCTCAGTATAATTTGGACTTCCAGTGTTACGTCACAGAAACTCATATTTGGTGGTTGTTTAATGGATTCATACTAGATTTATGTTACAGGAAATTGTGATTGTCAAAACGCTGCTGCAAGTGTGATAATAAGGATGAATACTTACTGTGAATTGAAACATTCGCCCTTTTTTATTGCCACATACTAGAATGACTTGCAAGCATTCACACTATTTAGTGTGCTGTTAAAAGTAACATAAAACATTTGTTGGTTTTTTTCCAGTCTGTCACCGAATGTACTACCTACTGATAAATTACATTTAATTTTTTATTATTAAAATCTGGTTTTACAATAATATATAATTGCTTGTGTTAATGACAAGAATGATGGCAATTGTAATGGTTCTCAGCTGAATACCGTTGCCAATTATGGCCACTAAGTTTGGTGTTTGTCTGTTTTCGAATGTTAAAGACTATTTCGATTGTTCAATTTTCGAGTTAAATCTGGTAGAGGATGTTGTTCTGAGCATTTTCTAATTTTTTGTTGTTGTTATTTTTGTTTGAATCATTTATAAATTTACTTCTGGTAAAAACCAGCACCGTTGTTTTCATATATCCTGTTTATAAACAAATGATTTTAGCAAAATTCGGTAGTCCACTGTGCACAAACAATATGTTTAATCTTCTGTTTATTTCAGCTGTGTGATGTTAAGTGATCTTGTAGAAAATATAGAAGTGTGCATTAAGTATATACATCTTGATCACTTGTCTTAGAAGGAAATCTGATATTAAACCAGCATAAAATTAAATTTTTTTTAAAGAAATTTAATTTTGTGATTTATTCAACTATATATCCCCAACATGTTTGGATTCTCCCTTTGGGAATTTCACAGTCAATACTCATCTTAAAGTACATACATGTCTTATGGTGTATACTAGAAGTGTCAGTTGTCAACCTTTTAATCCTCAAAATAACTCCATAACATGACATAGTGTTTTATTTTATTTAAAAAAACAAAGCATTTTGTAGACACATTTTGTGTAGAGAGTGGGTTTGGAAAAGAGTGAACATACATGTATAATTATTTTTTTAACATGTGTTAAACATTATTATACGTTTAAATAAGCAGACGATTGCATGTCATGGTTAAAAATATTAACGAGTTAAAACCATATTTGAAAATCCTATTGGTTTTATTTATTTTCTCTAAATCACAATGCCTTATTAAAGAAATAAAGAAGACATCAAAGGTTTTTACGTTTTTCGTTAATGATACCAGTCCCACGTTTCATGAAATCCAGAAAGGATGTGGCCCAGGATGCTTCCTTCATCTGAACTGAGGATGTTTCTAATCTATACTCGGTAAAAGTAAAACTTATCCGCTTTAAAATTAGAAAACGAACATTCAAATTATTTCTTTTAAATAATATGCATTTCCATAGTTTATGTTATTGCAAAGAAATAAAAATTTCTTAAAAATGTATAGTCACGACTTGGTTATCTGTTCCTTTTTATAACAACGGTTTCAGGAAGAAGTAAGTGGTTCTAAAAATATTTATGTTTATTAAAAAATCAATTTCTTAGGTTCTCGTGGTTCATAAAATCACAAAACATTTGTTAATAAATCTAGTAGTGCTCCATAAACAGTGCTAAACATCCAATTACCTCCGTTTCGATTCAAAGTACTGTGTTTTAAAATCTTTTATTAATTGTTATTCAGTCGCTCAGTTCTTTGTGTGGAAAACAAGCAATTTAACTAAAAATAACAACTGAAATGTAATAATAAAACACTATTCTGTGTGTACCGTATTAAATAAAAATACCTTGATGAGAATATAAGCATAAAAGTGGATAGTTCTTAATTTTGCTCAGTAACGTAAGATTTAAGCTGGCAGGTGATTGATCGGAGACTGAGAATAGAAAATGACGCAGTTTGAATGGGGTCTAAAATATAAAAATATTGTTTAGATATGATTTTGTTTAGTTCTCAAGGACGAACATCTCAATACTTGTTAGAAGCATTCATAGCGCAACTGAAGACAAACTTGACTTGAAAAAGAAACAGCAGCAAACAAACAATAACCTAGTCAGTGTTAAAATCTCTCTAGAGCATATGTTATTTGTTTATAATCCGATTCTACTTAAGTAAAATTTACTGGACTTGACTTCATTAGGAAAACAGTATCCTAAATTGAGCTAAGAGCAGCTGTTGCAATGGCGCAGGAGTTTCATCAATGTTTTATCAAACTTAAGAAAGCACGGTTTAACATTACTGTAACATTAAATGTGAACGGAGTGACCTATAACGACAGGGGTCATCTTGTATGTGGTGTCATTTAACGTCAAGTCCACCCTGTCCTAACCCAAAGCAAAAACGATTGAATGAACGACCTTCCGATTAATAGTAAAGTGCCCCGCTAACTGAGGGTTCTTAACGGCCTTCTAGTACATCATGCCAAAATGCTTTCCACGACTTCTTGCGAGTAAAATGCTTTGTTATTTAAGGTTCGAAAATGTTTCATCAGACGATAGTTTGCGGGAAGCCGCAAATACGAGTACGTTTGTTCAAGAATGACGTCTCTGGAAAGTTTTGAATTTCTACTTAGTAACAAGTAAAATGTATATGAAACCTTTTAGATCAACATATGTAAGCTGGTAGTAATTACCAAAGTGGTAACTATTTTGAGTTTGAATATAGTATAGAGAGGTTAAAAGCTGGATATGTAAACAGTGATTACAAAATAATACTTTAAATCAAATAACAAAATAATACGTTTAATCAATTATTTTCAACATTCAAAAGGACACGATCATTTTTGCATGGATTGTCTATTTTCACATTCAGATCACGCCCCTTTGTGATACATCTTTGCGCCTTTTAACTTCGCCCGTGACCGATCCTGCGATTCATCAATGGCGGATATTAGTTTTTTATAAACAGTGGAATAAAATGACAATATGTGTTTTCTCTATTTTCTATATTATTATTCAATATATTCTTATATTCACAGAAAAACGACATAATCTCTATGTAGAGATCAAATGCTTCTTCCGTAAAAGATGGCGACGTCAGGTTTATTAGCTGGAACAATTTGCAGAATTCAGGAAAGCACCCTTCTAGATTTAATGATTGGGAATACAACTCATTCACACATAAATTTCGTCATCATAAAAGTTGTGACTGTAACTTGAAGTGTTATAAAATTCTGGTAATTCAGGCTATCCTACTGGTCCATTATTTTTTCCACGGGAAATATCATGAACATGCCACTCATTAGCGAAGTTTTCCAGTTTTCGTCTTATTGGTGCGAAAGCAGTACATAAGACACTGTCTTTGAAAAATATCCCCATCACAGAAAATATTGTAAATATTGTTGTCTCTCATGTCTTTGAAAAAAATTGATCCAAAAGTCAAGACACTGACATGCTCCACATTCATTCTATTCTTTGATTGGAGGTACTTTTACCATGAATAAAGCTCTTTTCTGCTGATTGATCATAATTGTGATTATACCGAAAATATATCTGAAGCAGACGAACCGTTGTATTTTCTGTGCCCATATTACTACGTATCATTCATGGAACCCTGCAACCACTGTTCTTTATAGCCTGCAGAAAATACCGCGAGATTATTTTGGGATTGTTATTACTTTGACCCACTTCAAGCCACAGAATTTTTCGAGTAAATCCATCTACTGCTCCATGAATCGCAAATCCAAACAGTTTTATTTTGTCATAACGGTCTATATGCCAAATAAAGTCCGGACCAGGACAGAAATATTGACGACGAAGTAAGCGCTTAGCCTCTAAATTTCTTCTTTCCATATCCTCTGGGCAAGCGAGCCACATTAAGCGTGTTACTGTTTATCTACGAACATGTACACCATACATTCTCTTCAATCTTTTCCAGATTGTTTTATAATCTAAGCAACGACCTCTTCCGAAAGGATCTTTTAAAGTGGCACTGATAATAATTTCAACTTGATACTCCGAGACTCTGCTTTGTAAGCCTATCCGCTTCAACAGCCTTTTTAAATGTCTGTAAATTATCTTAAATCCATGTATCAGAGCGGACAAAATTTCCTTGTATGTGTAGCCAAGAAAGAAGTAACGCATGATAAGTTCCATTTTTAATTGACACGAATGCTCACTTCGTTCGCCGACAGGAAACACAGCATATACCTGGCAGATAATCGAACACATACACAGTATTGTGACCTGAAAATTACAAAGAAGTGTTTTAAAGTTTAAACTTTGTAAAAAAAATTGAACCACGTATAGATTGTTTTTTAAGAAGAAAAAAAACTTAAGTTTATTTTAAATATAAAATTGCATGTTGACAATAAAAATCATTATTTTATTCATTTTAGGACAGTGTTTTCTAAACAGTTAAATTGGTCATGCAGCGATTGTTTTAATGATATATTTCATTGTCAAAACAATGTTCTTGTTACAGTTATCAAGTTCAGATTATCTAGTTTTCAGTTATTTTATCGTTAGGAACTCCATTTAATGTAACATTAATAAATATAATTATGAATAACAACGCATCAGGAAATTTGTTAACAATTTGAGAACAGTTCCAAAAAAATACAGCGGTATAAAAAACTTACCATAATGCAAAAATTCTTGTAAACCAGTAGGAAATTCGGTGATTCACTAAGGTTAAACTGGTAAAGCGCGCCTTTATGCAATAACAACCTGATGACGTCAAGTCACGTGATTTACAAAATCGCGAAGTGTGAAGTTTGAAGTGTGAAGTATGAAGTATGAAGTGTGAAGTATGAAGTGTGAAGTATGAAGTGTGAAGTATGAAGTTTGAAGTATGAAGTGTGAAGTTTGAAGTATGAAGTGTGAAGTATGAAGTGTGAAGTATGAAGTGTGAAGTATGAAGTGTGAAGTATGAAGTGTGAAGTATGAAGTTTGAAGTATGAAGTGTGAAATATAAAGTGTGAGATATGAAGTATGAAGTGTGAAGTAGGAAGTTCGAAGTGTGAAGTCTGAATGTTGAAGTCACCACCGGTCTTTCGTACAAATATGTTATTAAAGTCCTGATTTCCTTTTTTCAAATGTCAAAAGTTAAAACGGGGTCGAGGTGGTAATAAAGCAACGTTTCTTTACAAAATGATATACAAGTGTCAATTATTTTGAATATTTTGAATTTTTGTGTTTTTTTCCAGTTAAAAAGTTCATTGGGCTCAGCAAATTCTCTTTTGCTCTCAGCAATTTCTGCACAACATGCACTAAAATCAATTTTGATGGAATTCTATATTTGAGACCTTTAGAAATTAAATTACGAATTCTGGAGTCTTTGATTACATTAAGATCACCGGTAACAATATGACCGGCAGGCTTATAGCAATATTTTGAAGTTAAACACTCTCAAGATTAAAGGCACATTCATAAATTTTACTCATATAATTAGAATACGTACACAGTATAGTGATTATAAGCCGTATTGCAAAAACAAAAGTAAGAACTCTGAGTTCTGCCAAGATAAATTGAGACAAACGTTTAAGTTTATGGTTAAACATTCTAAGCAGCTTCACTTTACTTCTGCTCATGATTGGTAGACGATGTACAGAACTTACAAATGATCTTCAGTACTTTATTCTACCAAAACATGCATAGCGCATTACTGTTCCTTTGTATTTACTATTGTTATAGTTATAGAGGTTTGAGTACTTTATTTAAAGAATTGTCCGTCAATAAAGGTCTGGTCAATCTGTAGTTGGACCGGGAAAAGATTTAAACACAAACGATTCATACAGAATCTCATTGGAAATATATCATCTTTAATCTGAAATTTCCCAATAAATCAATATTCAGTAAAGAGAATTTAATCATTTTTTGTGATATAGACTGGTCACTCACACTGAAGAACCGAGAAGGCGAAACGCGTTTGTTATATGTGTTTGACTTATTAATCAGCATTAACGCATGTGAAGTCTTTTTTTGAACTTTACACATATATACATGTATATACAACTACCTAGAAAGCCTATAACCTTATCTAGTTAGCCTATGACAGTTAAACCCCCAAAATTGGTTATTTTCCTTTTTTTCGATAAGTTTAAGTACTGGGAGTTTAGGAATTTCGCTCTAAAGTTGCTGTAAAGCAATACACAATAAAGGTAGTTTGATCATTTTTGCAAGGTGTGGTATTTTAAATTGATCTATTACTAAAAAATGTCTGTTTAGATACCATAGTAAATCTCTAAAAATTTGATATTTTTATGCTTTTCGATATTTTAAGTAGGAAATTCTGGAACTTCGCTATAAATCAATAAACAATTAAGATAATTTGATTAACTTTTTTATGAAATATCATTTTATATTGTTCTATCATTTAAAAATAAAAGTTGCATAAATACCAATGTAAAACCTCAAAAACGGGTGTTTTCGTGATTGTTCGATAATTTATGTGGTAATTTCTGAAATTTCGCTATAAATCAATACCGGATAAAGATAGTTTCATTATTTTGTATCGTATATCATTTTTAACTGTTTATAGTAAAACCCCTAAATTTGTTTTTTTTAAGTTTTTTCCGTAATTTATATAGAAATTTCTGGAATAAAAGCTGTATAAACCTCAAAGTAAAACCCCAAAATTGCGAGTTTTCATGACTTTGTTGATAATTTTAGTGGTAATTTCTAAAATTCCCTATAAATCAATACAGGATAAAGATTATTTCATTATTTTGTGTATTGTACATCATTGTATATTGTTGTACCATTTAAAAATAGTTGCATAAATACCATAGTAAAACGCCAAAATATTGGGTGTTTTCATGATTTTTCGATACTTGATGTAGAAATTTTTGGAATTTCGCCATAAATCAATACAGAATTAAGACAATTTCATAAGTTTTGTGTATTGTATATCATTTTATATTGTTCTATCATTTATACATCATGATTCTTCGATAATTATTAAGTAATTTCTGGAATTTTGCAATAAATCAATAAAGGGTGAAGATAGTTTCGTTTATTATAAATACCATAGTAAAACCCCCAAATTGGGTGTTTTCATGATTTTTCAATAATTAATGTAGAAAGTTCTGGAATTTCGCTGTAAACCAATACAAGATAAACAATAATTTCACTATTATTTAACTTTTAAATTCTCTGCAGAATATAGGAGTAAGCACCTTAGCTTTTGTAAAGATGATTTATATAATGTTGTCACCTTTTGTTTTGATCTTATTTTATAATGTTCTGTCATTTAAAAAGTAATGCTTGTATATATACTGATAGTGATCACCCACCCCACAAAAAGCGATGTCTTTTCAGCTTTTTTTCTATAGTTATAAATAAGTAGATATTTATGGAGTTTTGCTGTATATGATATTTTTATCATTTGTGTATAATATCTTATTTAAGTTATGTTACAATATTACAACAAACACGGGTCTTTAGATACCATGATTGTAACCCCCACCCCAATAAGCATTTTCATGTTGTTATTTCAATAATTTAAGAAGGAATTTTTGGATGATGTAGTAAATGTTCGAACAAGGCAGCACTTGTAGCTCAATTGGTAGTAAAGCAATTATAGATTCAAGTTTCAAGTCCTGGTTGATGCTACTCATTTCCACTTAAAACTGCCACAAAAATAATGTGATCACTTTTGTAATGTATCTCTAAACGGTCTATCATACAAATACTTATTTTCATGCAAAACTGCCATAGATGGACTCCTTTAAATTGGACTCTTCACGATTATTTCATAATTTAAACTTGGAACTTTGGAATAGTATATTACATGTAATTTTATAAACGAGATCATATGCTCAATACATCGTAAATGAAAGTAAAATAAACATTTTTGTTCATTTGGAATGTGTTTGTATAGAGTTTGTATATATATTCCATTTGGGATAATTATGTTACCTGAATCTTTCAAGTGCAATAGATTATGTTGATATGTTTATCACATTATGATATATTTAACCATTATATATTGTTATGTGTCTTAAATATATAAGAGATAATTACTTAATTCAAATAATTTAAAATAGCCTTCCACATATGCAACACCAATAACTTTAAAAGTTGAAAACAATATTTATCAATATTAAAATGTAGTTCATACATTTTTAGAACTTATTTTGATCTCATATGCAACTGAAAGCTTGTAACACATACTGTAAACATATAAAGTGTAATATTAAATCTAGCAATGACAAATTATATCTATAATACTTTTATATGCAAAATATGTAAAGTAATCAATAAAGACAACAGAGAAACACTTATTTCAATTAATATCAGACCAACAAATAGATTTCTTATCAAACCACGGCATATTCTTCTCAGTGGTTTCTAATAGATGGAAGGGATATTGTTGAAGGTCCTATTTTGATGCTGCCCTCTCATTTTACTCTTAATGCGCACAAAAAAGCTCTCATACACTTTCAGTTAAACATGACAATAAACATAAACATATATGTTTAAACATGACAAACATAGAAATATTGCAGCGTCGAAATTATTGAGCCTGTTCACGGGCATCAATGGAAATGGAAATGCATATTACTGCCCATGCCCTCTAGCCACGGGTGGAGTGTATCTCCCTATTTAGTAAACACAAGTAAACAGTACCAAATTTGATCCATTCTTGGGGAAAACAATTCCATGATCACCTGCATATATGAATCCTCCCGCCAAAAAAACAACAACAAAAAAGCGGAAACAATGGGCGGAACTAAGCAGAATAGAGTTTCGATCTTCTAAGTACATAATTGATTAACCACACTGAGTGAATATATGGGGAGACATTATGCAGCAGCCACCTGGCACGAACAACGCTCATGTGCATTAATACCAAGTCTAAAACCCAGATCATGGCCTAGCAAATTATCAGTGTAAGCTGCCACTTGGATTATAACCTATACTTTAATTTTTAGATGAAGCATTAATATTTTCAGAAAATAAACATAACCAGAAAACTGTATTTAACTTAATGTGAGATTTGTTTAAAATCGATGGCTTCCATGGTTACAATAACATTTATGTCTATGTTATTGAGTCTTATTTTACTGCAATTAGCATCATTTGCAAAGTATTTCAACATAAAATAGAATAGTTTTATTCATTAGTTTATAGACGGATTTCATCATTTGTAGTATATTTAGAATATAATTGAACTAGGTGAATGGGGTAATTAAAATTACAAAATACATGTTAGACATTGCAAAATTAAAGTTGAAAGTAACTTTCAGCCTTCATAGTATTAGAATAACTTATTGGTTTTATTTTATGGATATCAACGATAATTATAACAAAAAAAACACGATTTTATTAAATACTTACTAATTTTTGTATAAATGTCGATCAAATTTATTCAAAACCCCAACCAAGATATTCACGAAACGTCAAGGTTATCCTTTAAACATGTCAAATCAATGAAACTGTGATAATTTCATGACTTTTTCAATTTATCAAAACATAAAACATACAAATATATCAAAACACAATTTAAATCTATTTTATATAAAACAGGTATGCGAAACAAAACAAAGAACCAAAAACAGGGTGAGTGATATTGACCTTAAAAAAGACATTTTCCACCATGGAACTTTTGGGAACTTTTTTATTTTTGGACCCTAGAATAGTTGTAGATAATGAATTTCTCGATTTCGTTTGTGTTCTATTTTTTTTCCAGGTTTGGCATATTTTGGGTGTAGATTGACTAGACAATAAGTCCTTCTGTGGATATCCATTCGTCCGTCACAAATCTGGTTTCAGGAGCGTACCCCCTTTAACACATTCCCACACCCTCGCATTTTCTATTTTCTTACTTAACTCAAAGAAAAAATATCATGTAATGATTTAAGGAGGATCCTATACTACTAAATCCTCTAAATGAAATTCTTATATCTGATTGGTTAATTTTTTACCTATAAATTGAAAATGTTGGCATATTTGACTAAATTATCCAACTAAGTGTATGCATGAAAATAAATGTGCATGATTGAAGCAGTTTGGTTTTTTAAAACCTTCTTCCCCTTTTTAACTTGATCTTTGAATTTTTTATTAAATTTTCAAACTACTGAGTTTAGTAATAAAAATGTGCTTGGATAATGGACAGAGGTCGTCGTTCTACAACTTGTCATCTTTTTTTTTCTTTTGCGATAGGGATGTTATTATTGGCTGACGTCGTTGTCGGCGGACGCGTCTTTAGACTCTTTCTCCGTCGTTATCAAAAAATAAACGACTGTTGTAAACCAAAATCTAGAGGCCTCTGATTGGCTGCTGAATGACATCAGACTTGCTCTCTGTATCTATTTTAAAAACTCTCTCTCAAGCTGCTTATCAACAAAGCTTATTGCTCATCACAATAATTCACGATAAACCTTGACATGGATAAAGCATGATGGAGTAAATATGCACTATTTGTGATAAAGATTAGAAGAAGTACTGCTTATGTTTTATAAACCAGCAACTGGAAGATGTAAACAGCACACTGAACAACATTTTATGGCAAACATTGTGCAGCATTTGTGCAACTCGAAGGTTTAACATATCGCAGTAATGTAGGCATTCCAAACATATGTATGGCAATAAATCAGTGACCAGGTTAAGTCGCATCAAATTGCTATCAGCAACCCAGTTGGGATAATGGTAAACATAGATCTGTAATATGACTCCAATTTCTTTGTATCTTTAAACCTAACACTAGCTGGTGCTGTTATGTACTTGTAAACGTGGGAAATACCGCCTAATTTAAACCTCAAGGAAAGATAACTGAAACTCGTTAAGGATTCTCTGGCGGTTATAGCCGCCGGACAAAATTGGTTTACTACTGTCGTTGTCTGCTGAAAGTACAGACATGCGCAGTGAAACAGTCAAACGCGTCTTGTGGTATTTCTACAACAGTTACTTGGTCCTAAAACTTCAAATGAGTGTTTCGTGAAACTGAAATCTTGGAAAGTATTTTTCCGTTTGAACAAATGCTTGGAATATATTATATATGCGAACAAAACTGTAACTGTCAACGAAAATAATGGTTTTATGACGCTTTAAACTTACTTGTCCTAAGACAGTCCATTTGTTGATTAACTCCGTAAACTGCTTAAGAGACCTCAAACAAACTTTACTTACTAAAGATAATTTATATAACTAAGGTTTCGCGCGCAAATCAGGCACTATGTTCAGATTTCATAATTTTAATTGAACCAGTAAGGTCTTTCAAAAACTTAACGAGACCAATGTTTTTGCTCAAAATAAAATATCAATATTTTAAACTAGAAGTAATAATATTTTTATCAAAAGGATATTTTTGCACTGGCGGATTTGACATAAATGAACTATCGCGCCAAAGGCACAATGTCCTCGGTATATGGCCATTATACTGTTACTAAAATTTGTTGGTTCTTGATTTTATTGACTTAACTAATTAAGATTTGTTTCAAATAAATTGGTATAAGTAGTAATCATTATCAAAAGCAATACTATAACTTGTTGTAAATGACAATCTTTTTCACGTATGGCCTAATCTACTTTCTAATTAAGGTCTCTTTTATTATAAAAATAAAATTTTCGTGGTTGAGCTGTATACACATTTCAAAGCAGAGATCACATGTGTCTCCCTTCTGTTGGAAAACTAGAATATCCGTGTCTCGTTTTCAACTGGGAAATAAAGACATTTCGACGCAGATTTAAGTCATAAACTTAAAGTTCTGTGTCGATTGTACTATCTAAACGAGTAATAAGGTTTTTGTAATAAGGTATAATAATAGTTCAGCCTTTTAAATTCAAACATTTTGTTTTTAATTTCAAAAAACCTATTTTAGGTTCCCATGGAAAAGAGCAACACTGACAATTGTCCAATCAGTAAAGCGTTTTTTCCGAGAAGTCCGAAACAGCTCGTTAATAGATGTTTACCTGTGTGACGTGAAACAAAATATTGTGGAGGGATTCCAGGAAGCTCTAAAACAGGAGTTCGGACAACAAAACGTTCGAAACATGCAGGCTGCAAGAGAACCAGGTATGTCGTTTGGTAAGATTCTTCTTAAGTTTACATTTTTAAGGTCACCGATCCGTTGTCTGTATTTATCTTTCAGTCCGTTCAATTTTAGCTCTTCTTCCACCACTAATCTGTTTTTCAGGGCATATTGGTACATTTTGTACCTGCTCATGTGATTTCAACCAAACTTCACACGACTTCGAAAAGTATTCACCTAATGAGATATTATATGGGTAATACATGACAATGGCTCTACCTTAAAGATCAAGATCATCAAGCTTAAGGTGTAAAATCAAAATAAGCCAAAACCACGTTTAAAGAGTATTAATTAGCAAGTGATTAAGGTATTTTTGGCAAGTTGAACAAAATTTGAACACACTAGGTAACTGATCGTCGGGTGTTAGAAAAGTGACACTTTCTTACAAGTCATTTAATTTTGAATATTTATTGTTTCTTTTTGCAACACACTGTCGGTCGCTGATCTATGTGTTGCGCTTTCAGACATGTTTGGTCTTAAATATGATCAATCGTGTCTATCAAAATCACTGGCATAAATTCATTAACATTTTGGGGAATGTGCATAATGCCACAATGTTCTAGTTTGGTGATTTTTACAGAACAATTACCCTTGTAACAGGGTTATCTGTATCACAAATAAGGAAAACCCATTGCAAGTTTCATCACCGATACCCATATTTAATTAAAAAATTACAGATGCATTTTTCAATCACTATTGCAACACGGTGTTACAACCCGGTTTTTAATTGAAAAAAAAACAAACAAACAACTAAAGACAAACAAAGGCACTATCAAATTTGCCACGTTATTCATCTGTAAATTCAAACAGAAATTCACCAACCTGATATTCTACGGCTCTCTACATGCCTGGTAATTAACACATATACAGTTGATTGTTAAGTTTCCTCTTTGTTTGTAAGGCAGTGGCTGGGGTTTAAGAGTTTATGACGAAAGTCTAATGTTATCGTGTTCGTGCTGACTCAAGAGGCTCTGGTCTCAATAAGGTCACTGAGTACCCGCCGTTTTGCTTTACAATGCTTTATAACCTGTATAATATTATGTTATTGGGCTTTTGCCTGCAACATAGTTGAGTTGATGGGTGGGTTTGAGTCATTTCACCAAGACATTTTCTACTGTTTTCTTCAAATGAGATCATAGTGGCATCTGTGAGGTTGCTGCATCTAAGAAACTAGTTTAAACCCCTAGTCTAAAATTTGCCACTGACCGTTCTAAGGCGGTAATCATGGTAATCACAAAAGTTCTCTTTTTGTACATTGTTTGTGGTGTCTTGTTTGAAATTGATTGACAAATCCATGCTCTCTTTTCATCTATACATTTCTGCTGCGTGGGATAGGCTGTGTTTTCTGGGTGTGGCAATTCCTGATATACAATTTCTCTATTATATAATAGTATAATATAGGAACATGTCCGGGCTATTTCTGTGATCTTTTACTATAAATTGCAAACTTATCACTGTCCGCTCTCTGTAATGGTAAGTTTTTCACATAATCAAGATTCATATAATAATGAAATTACAATTTAGCTTAGTCTGAAAACCGAGCGAATTCCGCCTTGGCCCTTTATAGGTTAAAACTATATTGTCTTTATTTAAAATAATAATCAAATTGGCTCAAATTTCTTATAACGATCATATTCTTGTAATATTCTTCAACTCGCAATATTTCTGAGGATTTGCAGTAACGTTACTGCATTTTATATGCAAAATATGCATTTATTTCATCAATTAATAAAAAAGTTTTTCTTTCTCTTTTATCTGCTATTTTTTACCCTGTTAGCACTGTGAATAACCGTAATATTATGGTTAAATTTTGTCACACTTACTCAGGGTTTTTAGAAGAATACGTAGGTTTGATGTAAACGAATTGATGATAAATAACATTTAAAAAACATTCAAGCTAAAAAGTCTATATGCAGACCAAAATCTTACTTTTCATTTTGTGGTGCCAATCTGCCACAATATACGCAAAAATCAGACATTTCTTTTTTTGTAAAATGATATATAAAAGGGCTATAACTCAAGAACAGAAAAGTGAGACAGAATTTGACCAAGATTTTATACCATAGTAATCTGGTTATAAAGAGCATTGCTCTAGAGGTAGAACGTCAGACCCTTGATTCGGAGACCGCGGTTCGTTGTAAAAAAAACTGTTAGTATAAGCTTAATATTTAGCTTACAGAGAAATCAAGAAGAGTAAAATAATTCGACTCTGATGGTTTAAAGCAGGTTCTCGGTTGCTATACAATGTTTACGTTCATGATACCCCCACAAATGAAGTTTGAGGGGGTATATAGGAGTGATCTTGTCGGTAGGTCTATGGGTCGGCCGGTCGGATTCTTCGTTTCCGGATGATAACTCATGAAGGGCTTGAAATATTTAAATATTTTTTGTACACATGTGTTACATCATAAGTTACAGGTCAAGTTTGATTTAGGGCTGGTGGGGTCACTGTTACTAAAAACAGAAAAATCGTTTCCCGGTGATAACTCATGAAGACCTTGAAATATTTAAATAATTTTTGGTACACATGTGTAAAATCATAAGATGCAGGTCAAGTTCGATTTTGGGGCTGTTTGGGTCAGTGTCAAGGTCACTGTTACTAAAAATAGAAAAAACGTTTCCGGATGATAACTCATAAAGGGCTTGACACATTAAAAAAATTTTGGTATACATGTGTAACATCATAAGATATAGGTCAATTTCGATTTTGGGGCTGGTGGGGTCTGTGTCAAGGTCACTGTTACTTAAAATAAAAAAGAATTGTTTCCGGATGATAACTCATAAAGGGTTTGACAGATTTTAATAATTTTGGTACATTTATGTAACATCATAAGTAAAAGGTCAAGTTTGACTTTCGGGCTGATGGGTCAGTGTCGAGGTTACTGTTACGAAAAATTAAAAAAAATGGTTTCTGGACGATAACTACTGAAATGCAACAAATATCTTTAAAATGTTTGGTACACAGGTGTTACATCACAAGATACATGTCAACTTCGATTTTAAGGCCTCTGAGGTCAATGTCAATGTCACTGTTACCTAAAATAGAAAAATTGTTTATGGACCATAACTCATGAAATTTTTCATAGATTTAATTGTTTTGGGGACAAAGATATAAATTTACAAGATACAGATAAGGTTTATTTTCGGGGCCAGTGGGATCAAGGTCAAGGTCATTGTTATTTAAACTTCAAAACTTCATTTCCACTCAGTAACTGTAGGTTGAAATGAGATTCTTGAATAAAGTTTGGTGTATTGGTGGTTTCTTTGAAGATGACTTTTGGGATTGAAAGTAAGGCCTGTGGGGTCAAGGTCACTGTTACTAAAAATAGAAAAGAACTGAATATGCTCAATAACTTTAGTTCGGAATGAGTTATATTAAGGTGAAATTTGTTATATAGGTAAAGTCTGTGAAGACGAAACTTGGTATTGAAAATGGGCCTGGTGGGGTCAAGGTCACTGTTTATTGTTACTAATAATAAAAATAAGTATTGCCAGTTCAGGTATCAAGCACATATGTGGGGTATTTAACCACTTTCAGTGATAATTCTATTTATAAACATTGTGCCAAGCGTTCGAAAGGCGAGCAAGCTGTAAAACATAACATTTAAACCTTTGTTTCGGGTTGAACATCACCATCTAAGAAGGAAAATTTACACTATCATCCTTTTGTCAGATAATTAAGAAGTTGTGAAATCATTTTCAATGGCGAGATTAAGATAAAGACTGTTGCTTGCTTTTCTTAATTTTTTGATCAATTACACTTTAGTTCTTTAGGATAAAAGACTTGTGTTCGAAAAAAAGGCAAATGCAGATAAATTGCAGAAACGTGTTCTAAATTATATAAACATACAATTTTCTTAAAAGTATGGCCATTTTTAAGTGCACGTTACCCATTTTAACTTACCGTAATCACCCTAAATATTGGGACAGTTAAAAATAATTAAAATTTTTCGTGTCCCAATATTAAGGGTCGCAAAAATATTTGTTTAAAAAGTGTCCCAATATTTTGGGTTGATTTGCATGCTACACCAGTTATGTCTAAAAACATTATAGGAAGTCAACGTAGACGGATCAACCGAAACATAATTATGATTATACGAAATCAAATAATTTTTAATATTTTTGTAATTATTTTCTGTCAAAAAAATGAAATATGCATATCAGGAATGGCCACATCCAGCATACACAGCCTCTCCACACAGCCAAAAACAGTTTGGAGATTAAAATGATTTATTTGTGTGTTAAAACTTGTCAAGCAATTTTTCATTAAGTGATAATTGACATTCCGTTGATCACTTTGCATGTTTTTGATGACACTTGCTTGCCGACTTAAAACAGGTGGATTAATTGGGAGGTTTTCTCACCTGTGTCAGTCATTGGACAGACTGTTTTGATAAGAATTAACTTCAATACTAGGGACTGACAGTGACACTCGCCCCAGCTGTTATTTCCACTTGCATAATCAGTTTAAGCTAGTATTTGACAATAAACTGATTGAAAAACAAGAGTAAAATTCTTTGGATACGGGAATATAATTAATTAAAAAAACGAAAACGATAGCCATTTTATTTTACATGGGAGCGTTAGTTAAATAAAAAAAAGTATATCAGTACTTTATTATTCTAATTTTTCCTCTTGAATCCCTCATAGTAGATATCTCTGAACGTTAAAAGTTTTGTTTCAAATACTCGGCATAGTAACGTAAACTCTGCAATAACATGGTGAAAGACTGAAGAACATGTGCCGACCTGCATGGTTCCCGAGCACATATCTCTTGTCCCAAAATTAGGAACTCGAAAATACAATTTATGAAAGTGTCCCAAGACTTAGGGACACCGAAAAATACTGATAATAAAAGTGTCCCAAAATTAAGGGACACAAAAAATAATTATTTTTGTGAAAAATAAGGGTGTCCCAATATTTGGGGTGTCCCAATACTTAGCGTGATTACGGTAAGTCTCATGTTCAGGACTGTGCTGTCCGAAGCCAAAATAGCAGATCAAAAGTATTTTTAATCAAAGGGACCAGTATTAAACTATTAATGATTTATATCCTTACGTTTCGATGTATTTAAAACGTATAATCATTTGTTTTTACTTGTCGTATTATTATCTCAGCCATGACACTAATATTTGTTGCAGCCGAAAATAGTCTAGTTTATTCTGCTTACTCTTTTACGTCCGCATCTTGTGACATAGATTGATGAAGCCTGTTAATCAAACGTTTATGCTGAGCGAAGGTATTCATAATATGTGTACACTAACAATATAAATACTGGAAAGATGTTTGCCTTACTTCCTGTTTTATTAACCCAAAATTGGAATTTCTCTATTGTTTTAAAAACTTTAGTGACTTAATGATATTATGTCTCGCCCCCCCCCCCCATCTGGGGGAGACATATTGTTTTTGCCCTGTCCTTCTGTCCGTCTGTCGCACTTCATTTCCGCTCAATGACTGAAATACCGTGTGACCCAAAGCATTTAAACTTCACAGGGTGATGACGCTTATTGAGTAAAATAATCCTATTGATTTTGGGGTCAGAAGGTCAAAGGTCAAGGTCACAGGGGCCCGAAGTGTGAAAACCGTTTCCCCTCATTAACTCAAGTACCCTTTGACTCAGAGCATTCGAACTTCATAGGGTGATAGCCCTTATTGAGTCAGGGTCACAGGGCCCTGAAGAGTGAAAAACGTTTCCGCTCAAAAAACAGGACTTTTATTTCACCCAGAGCCTTCAAACTTCATACGATGGATTTGCTTATTGAGCAGAGGACTACTATTGATTTTGGGGTCAGTAGGTAAAAGGTCAAGGTTACTGGGGCCCGTACAGTAAAATCCGTTTCCGCTCAATGACTGAAGTACCGTTTGATCCAGAGGATTCAATCTTCATTGGGTGATAGCCCTTATTGAGTAGAAGAACCTTATCGACTTGGGGGTCAGTAGGTCAAAGGTCAAGGTCACAGAGGCCCGATGTGTTAAAACCGTTCATTACTGATTAGTGGTATGATAGTTTCACATCCTACTTATTAGTGTTATGATAGTTTCACATTCGTTTCCTACTAATTAGTGTTTTGATCGTTTCAGATATGTTCAGCTTCTGATGTGCAGTGGTTGACCAAAGCAGCTTCCAGAACTGATGTTCACTACTAATTATTGTTTTGCCCTGTCCGTGTGTCTGTCACATTTCGTTCCCGCTAAATAACAGGAGTAACGGTTTGACCCAAAGCGTTCCAAACTTTACAGGGTGATGGCCCTTATTGAGAAAAAGAACCCTATTGATTTTGGGGTCAGTAGGTCAAAGGTCAATGTCACAGGGGCTAGAAGTGTGAAAACCGTTTCCGCTCATTAACTCAAGTACCCTTTAACCCAGTGCATTTAGACTTCATAGCTGCTCAATAACAGAGTTCTAATTCACCCACGGCCTTCAAGCTTCATACGATGGATGTCATTGAGCCGAGGAATCCTGTTGATTTTGGGGTCAGTAGGTCAAAGGTCAAGGTCACTGGGACCCGTACCGTGAAAACCGTCTCCGCTCAATTACTCAAGAACCGTTTGACCCAGAACATTCAATCTTCATAGGGTGATAGCCTTTATTGTGTAGAAGAACCCTATTGATTTGGGGGTCAGTAGGTCAAAGATCAAGGTCACAGGAGCCCGAAGAGTGAAAACCGTTCACTACTGATTAGTGTTATGATAGTTTCACATCATACTTATTAGTGTTATGATAGTTTCACATCCGTTCACTGCTTATGAGCGTTTTGATTGTTTCAGATATTATCAGCTTCTGATGTGCAGTTAATGACAAAAGCAGCTTCCAGAACTGATGTTCACTACTAATTATTGCTTTTGCCCTGTCTGTCTGTCCGTCAGTCCGTTTGTCACATTTCGTTTCCGCTCAATAACTGGAGTACAGTTTGACCCAGAGCATTCAAACTTCACAGGGTGATAGCCCTTACTGAGTAGAAGAATCCTTTTGATCTTGGGGACAGTAGGTCAAAGGTCAAGGTAATAGGGGCCCTGAAGAGTGAAAACCGTATCCGGTCAATATTTGGAGTACCGCTTGACCCAGAGCATTCTAACTAAATAGGGTAATAGCCATTACTGAGTAGAAGAACCCTATCGATTTTGGGGTCAGTAGGTCAAAGGTCAAGGTCACAGGGGCCCAAAGAGTAAAAACCGTTTCCACTCAATAACATGATATCTAATTCACACAGAGCCTTCAATCTTTATACCATGGATGTCCTTATTGAGTAGAGAACTCGTATTGATTATGGGGTCAGTAGGTCTAAGGTCAATGTCATGGGGCCCGATGAGTGAAAATGGTTTCCTCTCACTAACTGGAGTTCTATTTTCCTAGAGCCTTCAAACTTATACATATATATTCAAAACGGTGATATCTCTTCCTTGGCCTTCCTTCAATTGGGCGCAGTGGGGAGGCATGCGTTTTTCACAAAAAACATCTAGTTAAAATTAATCATCATTTATATCCATTACATCAGTTCTGACGTTAAATTTCACAGTCATGTCTTTTAATAATTGTACAATTAAAGCCTTAGTCATCTACTTTTAAACTACTTGTAAGACTTGCATTACACTCCACAGAAGTGATCCTTACCACATCAGCATGTCCTCGATCATTACTTTTGCCTGCTCGTTTATAAGTTATGTCCTTTTTTTATTTTATAAAATTATATAATAATTGTACACAAACGTTAAAACTCCTAGGCGAAAAGAACAGAAACAAAATACAAAAATGATCGTAGGATATAGAATAATATATTTGCAGGTCTTTGGAAGAAAAATAAACAAATGAGTTATGACACATATATCAACGATAAAGGCAAAAAGAAGAAACTAGATTCAAACAAAGTGACCTTCATTATCATTGCTTTTTCTGATGACGTAATTGATAAAGCCTTAAAGAAACTTGAAGACAGCATAAACAGGGAAATACACGAAAAAAATTTTTATGATAGCATCATTACGAAAATGGATGAAAATCAGGTACTTATTACATTTGTGTAATGATCGTTTTTTTTATAAATAGCTACTGTACAATGTTTTATATACATTAGCGCAGAACATGAACTACATCACTTCTTTATGTTTACCAGTAAAATTTCTTTTCAATATTTATCAACAATTTAGTGACTATAAAAAGTTTGTCAATTACGAAAGATTGTTGTTTGTGACGACCGATAAACTATTTTCGGACGCAGAACTTTGCATCAGAAGTTGGCACTATTGAACAGCAGAATGGAAATTGAATGAACCGAACTTAGAACAAACATTATTCAATATTTGAACAAAGTTGGATATTTCCACAAACAAAGTTCGATACAAGTTTTTTAAAAAGATTATTAAAGAAATACAGCTTACATGAAAATGTGTTTCGTTTTATTTGTTTATTGTAAACTCGAGTGCTTTTAACACAAAAAATAAATATGAAATGAATGAAAAATTTGAAAGCCACTGAAAGCGACAAATATGAAAAATAGTGTAGACTCACTTTGATTTATCTTGTTCTTGGTTAAAAATGGTAATGCATAACAAAGCCCACCCCCAAATTCTCAGCTTATCAAAACAGAAGTTTGACAGGAGATCTAAATTTAAATCCTACAAGAGAATGTCAAAAGCAAAATTTAGAAAGCAGGAAAAATATCTATGGGATGGTTGACCAATATCCAAATCTATATTGGCTGGCATATTGACACCCACCTTAAACTGGCCTATATTAAAACAAATTTTAATGTAATTATAGAAGTAATATAATTAACATAGTACATATGTAACGAACTTCAAAGGACGTAACTGAAAACAGTACTAATTAAATGTATGGGGAGACATTTTACAGCCGCCACACGGCACTCCCAAAGAAACTGTAATATTGAAATATATGCAAACTTGGAAACCTACCGAAAAAGACAAAAGTTAATATGAAAATATTGCAGACACGGCTTGATTGTGTCTTTTCATGGACATTATTGGAAATTTATATTATTGCCCATGTCGCCTAGCTCTAAAGACGCATTGACGCCATTGATAAGGAGTGTTAAATAAGATCTCTCAGGTAATGGTATAAATACGAACCTCGTCGAAATTTTGGCTTTTATTTTTATAATGAGTCGACGTTCGTCTCTTGTATCGAAAATAAAACTCTACACAAGATTATTAATTAATGTGAACTTTATTTGGGTTGAGCGTTTGTAAAATTATCTCATGAATTTTTGAATAAATGAATTATTCGAGACATTTGCAGTGTACTGTTAGTTGATATATTTATCGTAAGTTTTGTTCTCAGGTGTATTTAAATATTAATTAACATTATAACTGCAACAGTTTATTTTTAAACATTCCGATTTGCTTGTCAGGAAATCAGTTGTTCGTCCTGTTAACTTAAGTAAATGTTGACAATTTCCGGTTATTCAGATCGGTATTAATACGATCAACGTCAAAAGAGTCTGCTTGTGCATCAATCAAAGATTTGAAATTTGCAACGCTTTCAAGCCCTTGCGGTTGACGCCAAATCACAATTATAGTTATTTTGTGATTTGGTTTATCATATCGCGCTTTGCAATACATCAAATTGCATTATCTTTATGTAAATGTCACATTATTTAATATAATACATTAATTTTATAGATGATAAAAATCAGGGCTATAGCCGAATCATTCAATCTTGAGATGAACTTTCAACCGTATAAAGGTTCTTTGAAAATATGTGGAATGTCAGCAAATGTTATATCCGCAAGTGACAAAATTCATCGGTAAGTGCATAATCACTGATGAAATAAAAAAAAGACAATTGACCTCAATTTGTGCTCTTCCCTTACAAACCCAACCATTTTGTTAGTTAGGCCCATGATGAAGTATTGTTACCAGTTTTCGTCCGTCGTCCGTCCGTCAGTATTTTGCTTCCGCAACAATATCTCCACTGTAACCACCGGATAAAGTTTAAGCAAATTAGGCTGGTATCATCTTTGTATTGACCTCTTTAAAAATAATTTTAATATTAACAATATGGTCAATCTTACAATAAGCTAATGGCTTTAACAAATCTTAAAAACTCTCACCAGAAACCTCCATCCAGATTTCATTTTAACTGGAACATGACCAGGAAACCCATTTCTGTGATGTTCAATGACGTTTTGGCATTGATCATTATAACTCTTGCATAATCTTAACAAAAATAAAGAAGAAACACAACGCAGTTATGCAGTTGGGATGATTCTACTACTGGCAGACTTCGGCGATTTGTTAAGGCTTTATACTTGAAAAAAACTAAAAAATATATCTTTTGTATGTATTAGAACAAAAAATTCAAATTAATGTCTTTATTACATTTGTGACAATTTGTCCAGTTAAGGCAATTGGCACATGCGAACATGAGCCAGCAAACCACAATAACAAATGAGCGTCTACTCATCAATATTTTTTTAAGAACTGACGTCAAAACATAACGTTTCAAAATAACATCAACGGTTATTTCGAATCATATTAAAGCAATCTTGAAAAACATGATTTGCACAGATAACAATGGTATTTAAATGAAAGACATTTTATTTGTGACAACATTATAGTGATTTATGGTAAAATTGGTCGTACAAAGAAAAAGAAGAAACCAAAAAAAACGTATAGTGCTAGGCCTTACGATAATGAAAATCTGTGCCTGTACTTTTGTTGTTTCCGTTACAATGACCAAACTATACTTGAGAAATGCAAATGCTATTAACAAGTAATGTAATATTAATATATTCCACTGCTGATGTAAGAAGCGTAAATACTCTTTTATAAGCATCAATTTGAAATAAGCGAAGTAAATCTCATTTGTTGTATTTGTTAATAATGAAAAAAGTAAAATAACATTAAGTTACAGAACAATACATTTTGTGTTCATTCTGTTGTGGGTTTTTTTTTCAGCATAATGCGGGATGCTGCGTCATTAGAGCAGGAAAGGAACTCTGCAGCTCTTTTAATCAGTATATTACAATGGTTTTACATCAAGAGAACGGAGACTGATCAAGACTTAGAAAAATACGATAAGGATTTAAACTACAAAATAGAAACTGCATATCAGTCCCAAGCACCGAATGTTAAATTCACGTAATTTTTTTTTTGTTCTTATCTTTCTTGTATTTATATATTTTCGTTCAATGACATTTAATCATAATAAGAATGTAATAAACCAAAAGATTGAATCGTTAAAATGATAAAACTATTTATCGTTAACGGCAATATTAGATGATTCTGAAAATTCTGGTTTCAGGGCAAACAAAGTAAACTATATTCTAGACTTTGCAAAAATGGTCGAGTACCCTGAAGATGATCCGACTGATGTTGTGACAGTGATCAGAAGAGATGTAGTAAAACGTAAGTGAATATTATGAATACGTAAATTTTATACTTGATGAGTTCTTTTCCTGTTTAAATTAAATAATAATAAACTGTAGTTCACCCAAACTAAAAAATACTACGCCCATAGTCTTAACTTTTGATGAATATAACGAAGTTCACTTTCTTCGTAAACATTCTCAGTAGAGCTTCAACATTTGACATATATGTCCGACATTAAGATTGTAACTCTGGAAAACAAATCATAATTCTTGACTGTATTTTGTCAAAGGTAAAACTAGTGCACGGAATTGGTCTAAAATAGATTTAGACCGATTTCATGCTCTATCTCCAAAGGTATGCTTAAAATTTAAGAAGAAAAAAATGCGACATGTTCTTGATTAAAGTTTAAAACAGAGTTTCTAATGTTGACCCCAAACTATTACTTGCGCGTCAGAATGTTGATGTTGGCTCCAGCACAATTACAAATAATACTCATAGAACGAACTGATCAAGAATTTTATTTAAATTTGTATAACATAAACTTATCAATGAATATCAAATTTGATTATTGTTACTATTAATTAATGTGTTTTAAACAACCGCCAACTTTGGTGAGGTTATATATGCATTACCCTACTAATATTAATGAGATCCTAGGTTACATGTATAACTCCGTTTAATATAAACGTTCATTCATTTCATATAATGTTTGACGGAAAGGTGTTTGCATAAAGCTACAACTTTCTAATCAGAAAAGATGGTTTGTTATTATTTAAATGGTTTGTCAAAATGTCTTCATTGTGACTATTCTTAACTTGTTTGATATATGTAACCGTGTCAAAAAAAACAGCCAATCTTCAAAATATTCTGGCATATGTGTACTGTTTCCCGATTATTTTTTTTTAATTTTACATGCAACATACATACTAATTTGCAGCACCTTAACGAACTTTTAAAATATAAATTGTAAAATGTCGTACTTCTTTACGTCATACTTGTTAGAAACGGAACTTAAAAGCCACATTTTGGACAAATATTTATCTACAAATCAAAACAAAACTTGTAAACTTTGTACACACTGGATTACAAATCGTAAGATTTATCATCAATCAAGCTATTTTCTGATTTTAGAGGATAATTTTGTACAGCCATTAAATTGGGCAGACATGCCTAGAGTATCCGATCTAAGAGTGGTAATTTTACAGAACACTGAACACGAATATCAAGATATAGCAAACAAGTTAGCAGCCTACGTTAGCGGAATTGATGTGAAAATAACAATGGTAGGTTAGGTTTCTTTGACCAAAAGGTTTTGTCTCGCCGGTGTCTTGTCGGCGATGATAATTGCTTCATAAAGACTAGTTGATACCAATGTGGTACGTGACTACTCATAACAATTTTCTCTACCAAATAATGTTTTATAATATAAGTTGATTCTTGTACTGATAGTTTTGGAATATATTTTTCTTTATAGGCCATGACCTACGTCAACAAGCATTTAGTAAGTTATGACTTACAATGTTTGCGGTTAAGAATTGATCGCAACATTATTGCTGAATATAAATTAATCAAAAAACTGTTCACAGAAATGAAGTTACCTAAGCGTAATCGCGTGTCTGCAATTGTAAAAGAAATTTATGTTTTTCCAAAGATTGAGCGAAATTCAATACAGAATAAAACTTTATGGGCCCAGTATCAGGCGAAGAGGAAGCAACTAGAAGACAAGAACCCACCGAACACGCAGAACGAGAAGTTCTTATGGCACGGGACAGCGCTGGACGCCGTTGATAACATTAACTGTTATGGTTTTAACAGAGGTTTTTGTGGTAAGAACGGTAAGTTTTAAGTGTATGTTTTGCATTCCGGTGAATAGTATTGAAGGATTTTATCATTAAATCTCTGAAATACATGTAATATGCTTATTTTGTCTCATTGTTAAACATAATCCTTATTCTAAATGTGAGCTCTCTGGATCAAGTGTTTTCTTCCTTGCCTGTCAATCCATTTCATTTAGTTGAATAAAATTTTAACATTGAGAAAAAAAAGAGTTCCTTTTAATATTCTTACGGTAGTGTCGATACTTATTGTCAAAGAATTTGCTCAGGATTTATTTCTTCGTGATGCTTGACTTTTTTGAAATTATAAAAGGAAGAATCCAAACCTTGTGATTTGGAAAAAACACAAATCATAATTAAATGACATTCAATTATTTTTATTTATTTTAAAACAAATAAATGCACCATCGCATCTTCAAATGTTAATAACAAAAGCTCCAATTTGCACGATGTTTTTTACAATGTACGTCAACATTTATTGGGGTAGAATAAAACACTCGTCATTCATTATTCAGTGTGTCAAGTGATTATTTTTTCGAAACAACACCCTCCAGTATAGCGAAACCATAGAGTGCTAGTATATTAAAGATAAAACTCGCATAAATTACTATACTTTCTTAACCATTTCCATCTAATTATTCAACTGAAACCTTCACAGCTACATTATAAGTATTTCTGTAAAAGATAGCTTTACAAACAGCTAGTAAAAGTTTATCATGCATTTAGCAATACAAATCCTATTTCACAAATTAAAAGACGATGCCCTAGATATGTTTGAACAGCAATTAATGCTTGTGCAGACCCATATATATGTACTCATCTTTAGATCACTAAGAAAGTAAACAGAGCAGTTCACAATATTAACCGGCACTAGACACAGCAAACTGAAAGGCAACCTTTACGTACATAACGCATAATACTGATAGTATGACATGATCAATCATTGTAATGATGTAATGCTTCTTAATATGAAATTTAAAGTTTTGACACGCGGCTGTGAAGGCACAATCACCCGTAGACGGCAACGACGCACGATAGATGATAGACGGAAATTTTAAGTATGCTGGATGCAGAATTTGCAACGTTTATTGTATAATAAATAAATCAGCAACATAACCAATGTTCTTACTACACCGATCATCAAACTTAAATTTCTCGGCACGGATCTCTGCACGGAATTTGAGTATACACTTAAAATTTAAAAATAAGATAATTATGTCTCCCCCCCCCCCTCTGGGGGAGACATATTGTTTTTGCCTTGTCCGTCTGTCCGTCTGTCCGTCACTCCGTCTGTCCGTCTGTCACACTTCGTTTCCGCTCAATAACTCGAGTACCCTTTGACCCAGAGGCTTCAAACTTCATAGGGTGATAGCCCTTATTGAGTAGAAGACCCCTATTGATTTTGGGGTCAGTAGGGCAAAGGTCAAATTCACAGTGAACCGAAGAGTGAAAACTGTTTCCGCTCAATAACTCGAGTACCCTTTGACCCAGAGCCTTCAACCTTCACAGGGTGATAGCCCTTATTAAGTAGAAGACCTTTATTGACTTTGGGGTCAGTAGGTCAAAGGTCAAGGTGACCCAAAGAGTGAAAACCGTTTCTGCTCAATAACTCGAGTACCCTTTAACTCAGAGCCTTCAAACTTCATAGGGTGATAGCCCTTATTGAGTAGAAAACCCCTATTGGTTTTTGGGTTGGTAGGTTAAAGGTCAAGGTCACAGTGACCCGAAGACTGAAACCCGTTTCCGCTCAATAACTCGAGTACCCTTTGGTCCAAAGCCTTCAAACTTTATACTGTAATAGCCCTTATTGAGTAGAAGACCCCTATTGATTTTGGGGTCAGTAGGTTAAAGGTCAAGGTCACAGTGACCTGACGAGTGAAAACCGTTTCCGGTCAATAACCCGAGTACCCTTTGACCCAGAGCCTTTAAACTTCATAGGGTGATAGCCGTTATTAAGAAGAAGACCCCTATTGATTTTGGGGTCAGTAGGTCGAAGGTCAAAGTCACAGTGACCCGAAGAGTGAAAACCGCTTCTGCTCAATAACTCGAGTACCCTTTGACCCAGAGCCTTCAAACTTCATAGGGTGATAGCCCTTATAGAGTAGAAAACCGTTTCCACTCAATAACAGGAGTTCTATTTTACCCAGAGCCCTCAAACTTCCTACAATGGATGTCCTTATTGAGTAGAGTAGAGGACTTCTATTGATTTTGGGATCAGTAGGTCAAAAGTCAAGGTCACAGGGTTCATCGTGCAGGGGTCATGGCGCAGGGGGGGGGGGGAGACATGCGTTTTTCTCAAAAAAACATCTAGTCAATTTTACTTCTTATGATATATTTATTTTGTTTTTATTAAAACCCTCCATTTCTTCGTAACCCAAGGTCATTTATCCGAGACGTGTTAAAATATCGCATTTGTAAGAGGATATATTGAAACCGACTTGAACTGCAAAAGCATATTCTATCTAACAGCTTAGCAAGCAAAGTATTGCAGAAGCACATAGAATAAGTCAAAATTACTTTAGAATCCATGTTTTAATAAAGAGACATGACTAGTCGTTTACAGAAAATATACCAGCTATTGACGATTTTGCTTTTACCCCTACCTTGATTAAATGTTAGTAGTTTGCAAGTAAATGCATGGCATTTAAGGCAATTCATTCTTGCACACAATACAGTTTTACAAATAGTGAGATGTGAAAAAAAATATCGTTTTTTAACAATTTTCAAATAATACTGTTATCGTATCGTTAAAACAGATGAATATTGATAATTACAGGAGACTATTGTTGACAAAAATGATAATTTCATTTTCACAGCTCATCACCAGTAAAACTGTATTGGGTGCAATAATGAATTGACTTAATGGTTATTTCATCAGAAGAAGTGAACGGATGCATCTAGTTATGTTATAATTTTGAATTCTATACTGTGATCGATTCGTTACACGTGACAAATTTAAAAACAATATGATCGGTTAAGTGTATTACAGATGTAAGATAGTCGGTTTATCAACAGATACGCTTGTATTTTGTGAGAGCTTTACAGGATAATTTTAATATTTTTAGCAACGGCATTTGGAGATGGAGTGTACTTTTTTGTGAATGCTAACTACGCAGCACGTGATACCTACTCTCGACCGCATGCTAGTGGCACCAAGAAAATGTACTACTCTCGTGTGCTAACTGGAGTATACAAAAAAGGAGCAAGTGGGATGCGTGTTCCTCCTTCGAAAAGTGGTCCTGGATCAACTGATTTGTTTGATTCTGTGGTCGACAATCCGAACAGTCCCGGAGAATATATCATTTTTCACGACACTCAGGTCTATCCGGAATACCTTGTTAGCTTCAAAACAGCTTGAAAGAATCTTCAATATGGATTAATAACAACATTAATTTGAAATAAGCCAGTTGCTTAGTATGATTATAAACTGTGACAATTTAAATGTCGAATTTTTTTTTGAGAAAACGTGTTCTTGAACGTGAATGACTTAACATTTTTATAACGAAAGATAATTCCGTGAAATTCTTCTACATGCTTACTTGGTAAGATTTATTTGTAGTATCCAAGCTTTTACTGGTCTTTAGAACAAGAATTGTATTTTGAACTAGATCATTATGATATGTCAAAATCCTGCAAAACCTGAGATATTTCGTTGATGTTATTTTCATAAATTTTATAAACTTGACGTGATAGAAAAAAGTAAAATACTTAAATAACAAATATTAGATACAGTAAATAGTGTTACACTCGTAACAATAGCCATTGCATGCTTGAAAAGCTTAATTATTTAACAATATTTATACCTTATTTGACAAACAAAGTGTGATGTCGTTGATGTTGACGGTCAGAAACTATTATGAACGTGAATATGTGCAGATTCTATGACAATCGATCATTTTTCTGATTGATTTTTTTCTAAAATAGTTTTAAAACCTAATTTGGAATGGCAAACTAGTTCGATTATTTTCAATCCATCATTAGAATTTCCTAAGGATTTCATCTTCACTCTATCTTTATATACGCTTTCGTAGTGAAAAAATAAGTTGCTGGTCTGTTATTCTAGCCAGACTTTTTAATGTTTACTATTTGTTAGATATTTAGATTTTTAATGATTTAAGAACATGTACCACTCTTGTTGATAGTAGGCAGTATGAAACGCAATTTGGACAGACATAAGCATTAATTTTACCAATTATGTACAGCAATTTCTTCTTAATATCTATTCTGCTAAAAAAATATTTTACTGGTGTAAATGTTGCAAATTGCTAAGGCTAGTAATGCGCTATTATCCGGAAATCGTGATATGTCAACATCTGCTTACATGATCTGTAGACAAAAAATACAATCTGAATTTGTTGAAACTTACACATTTGAACAATAGAATTGTCCTAAAAATTTAAGGCGTTTATGGTCAACGAATAAATAATTTGAATATTTAAAATGTTACGTATACTTCACAACCGAATATGATTGATTCTGTCTTGAAATAAAACAGGATCGGTAATCTGATTGTTTGTTGTAGAAGTATCATTCGTAGAATAAAATCCAAGGATTTAGATGCCGGCTTCCAAAAAGATGGGAATATTTATATCACAATATGGTTGCATATCCAATTTAGATTTCGTAGGTTTGACAGATTGTAATTTTGGCATAAAAGCTTAATTTAACATATATAAAATGTTTTGACAAGATTTGTTTTTTATTGACGGCTTTTGTTTCTATAACGTGTCGTAATGTTGATTAAGAAACATTTGCTGGCACATCCAGTAGTTAAAGGACTCCGAAATACTTAAGAATTGGGAGGTGTAGATACCTTGCAAATAGAAATTACACGATCTCTATTGGTCAATGATATCTGCCCCTTTAAGTAGTTGACAGATGACCCCGTGTGCGAGACAGTTTGACATGTTTATGGCATGCCGCTTACAAAATCAATCGCCGCCGACATAATCACAACATGATGTCAGTAGTTGAATAGACACGCTAATCCGGAAACGAGACTCAATTAAGCCGTGAAGAAAACGCTGCGACTGTCTGTTAGTTCAAGTCGTTTAGTGTTTAATGCGAGGAATAATGAATTGGCACTTTTAGTCAGAAACCTGATTGTTTTATAAATTATTTTCAAAAATATTATGACGCTGATGTATTATTACTAATTCAAAGAGAAAATATATTTTTCAAAAAAGAATTTTATGATAAAACAGAAAGTTACATATTTCCTACTACGTTATTACAGCGAGCAATCATTTTTCCTGTAGAGCAGTCACGTGACAGTTCAGGGGAGGTAACCAAATAAATTCATCGAATTATTGGAAAGGCGTATATTGATTGCTTATTTTTCAGGATGTTACTCGTTTTATTACCGTATTCAATGTTTTATACTTTCTCTTGCGCAAAAAAGTTAAATTAAAACCCCGCGAAATACTGGTATAACAAATTTATCTTTTCCGTTAGGAATATGATTGTTTAAACAGATTTATTTTTATCATCACCGTAAACAGGTAATCGCCATCAGGTGTTTTAACCAAAATTACTCTTAATTCGTTTTTCTAATTTTTCCGTTAATTGAAAGAGCCTGGCAGTATAATAATTTTCCAAACAAAAAAAAACCCATAAAACTTAATTTGATGTATACATAGAAGATTTTACCTCACGGAGGACGAAATCTCTGCTAAACGTTGCATCAGGCGCTTTAAACAATAAATTTAGGCGAGTTTAGGCTGCATTCCAGGCGATTAAGTATTTTGTTTTCTTCAATTTCCATCTTTTACTCTGAAGCCAGTCTACAATCCTCTCTGATAATGCAGACTTCTCTCTCAATGCAATAGGGTAGAAAACAGACTGGCTACAATAACTTTTTGTTATGATTCATAAAAATATATATGAACAATATAAAAAGACAAGCAGACTTATTTTCAGACTAGTGGCTAGTCGAACGCAAGTTCAGCGCGTTACCATGCAAGAGGACTGCTATTGAGTTGTCTGTTTATTAAAGGAAACTATTATCAGAAAAAAGGAAAACCCATGTCCTTTTTGTTGTCAATCAGATGTATGTAATAAACATCTCTGCACTTTAATTCCGTATAAAAAAGGAAATATGCATATCAGGAATGGCCACGCCAAGCATACACAGCCTCCCCACACAGCCAAAAAGTAGAGAGGAAAAGAGAGCATGGTATTACAATAGTCAGTTTCAAAATGGACGCCACAAACAAATAAGTGAGAACAAGAGATGTTACCGCCTTGGAACGGTCAGTGGCAAAACAAAATGCCACTGGGGGTATAAACCAGGTTCTAGGGTGCACCAACCTCAAACTTGCCCCAACAGGTTCTCGTATTACAAAACAAGTACAAATTGTCTTGTAGAAATAACTCAAACCCATCCTTCAGCTCAAAAATGTTGCATGCAAAAGCAAACAAACATATAAACATGAGAATTTAATAGCATTGCAAAGCCAAAGGGCGGGTACTCAATGATCTTAAAACAATAAGTATGAAACTAAACGAAAACAAACAATATAAGCAAAACAACTTTAGTTCCACTGTACTTAACTTTCCTTTTTTAAAAAAGCCTGGAAATGTATATTAAAGTTAAATTTGTAGATGTAAAGTTTGGGATACTAGTATGCTGTATCTGTTCAGCGATTGAAGTGTTGTTAACCAGTTTTGGCCGTTCCATTGGTATTTATGCAAGTACATAGTATATTTTATATTGACTAAATTCTGTTTTGATAAATACTTTTGAAGCAACTTATAAAATGTTGTGTTGTTGAGTTTCACCTTATCTGAGTCATATGTTGTTACTTGTCATTGTTCGGAGTTCGGCACCCGACCGCCTGTCTTTCAAAATTTTCCAGAGACAAGATCTCTTAAACAACTGTAAAGATTTTTATCGCCTTTGTAATAAAACTTCACTGTATGGTACTCTTCCAAAGTCTTTTTTTTCAAATTGTGTTATTGAGTGGGCATACCAGCAATATCTTTTAAAACCAGTCGGATATAACTAGCCAGATTTCATAGTAATGTCAAACATGGTCAAAGGCTGGAATGTTCATTAGTGAGCCTGAGTTGTTCAGTTTGTTTCGCATTCCACACAGGGTGGGGTAAGATGAGCATGGATAAATTAGAGAATAAGGCACACTTACCGGATAGCAAACAATGCGATGACTTTCTAACAATAAATTTAATGTGAACTTTACACCTGATCTTTTATATACAAATTGTATGTTTCTTCGAATTAAGATACCGAGTTATGTATTTAAAGTTTTTGTTTTAGTTTATTATTAGAAGAAAGTTTGCACAATGTAGATCGTATCATGTCCACAGCTTAAGTAACAATTGTACTTCGGAGATTAAAGCTTTTGTTAGTGGATTAAACCGATTTTCCAATTATTACACTGTATGCGAATCAAAAGTAAATTTAATCGTTTTAGGAAATTGTAATATCAAATGTAAATAAAATTTCAAGTGGATCTTTTTGTGTTTTATTATTTTCCATTTTCTTTGATGTCTTCAGGAAAAGTGATCATGTTTTTTTAAGGTGATCAATTCCAAAAATAAGCCTCAAACAATTAACAAACATGTAAACCCGAGGTGTACCTTTACCTTTTGCAAACTTAAGGTTAGTACTATGCGGATAAAGCCAGGTTCTATGGTGCACAATATTTGCACATGCTGCTTGGGGTTTTCGTATGAACTTTTAAACATATACAAGTTTCAACCTACTCTCTACTGCAAAAAGCATACGGTACACACATATAACTAGCTAATTACAGAATAATTTGACATGGATTGGTAATCTATGACATAAGTCTAGAGTTAAATTAAGAGCTAGCCATTTATTACAAGTCAGTTTGACAAAGGACGTATTACAGACTAATCAGTGGCAGGAAACGTCCACAAAATGTTATCAACTCTCTTATGGCAATAATACTTATTTGGTATTCGACAAAACTTGGTTTCAGTGAATACGACACTAATATATTTAGTAACCCGTCAGATTACTTCAGTCAGACTGGAGTTATTGCCCTTTAACTACTAATTTTGACCAAATTAGTAATTAAACGGCAATAACTCTATAGTGACTGAAGCAATCTGACGGGTTAACTTATCCACATTTGAACTCGACAGTCTTTAACAAATTGTTTAGAATGTTTAAGGTTAACACATCCAGTTCAGTAACTTGCATCGTGTTCTTGCTGATTTTACTCCAGGTGCTCTGGTCTCGGTAAGATCATTGAGTACCCGCCCTTTGGCTTTGCAATGCTATTAAATTCTTATGTTTATATGTTTGTGTGCTTTTGCATGCAACATTGTTGAGCTGATGGGTGGGTTGGAGTTATTTCACCAAGACAATTTGTACTTGTTTTGTGATACGAGAACCTGTTGGGGCAAGTGTGAGGTTGGTGCACCCTAGAACCTGGTTTAAACCCCCAGTGGCATTTTGTTTTGCCACTGACCGTTCCAAGGCGGTAACCCCTCAGGTTCTCATTTTGTTATTTGTTTGTGGCGTCCATTATGAAACTGATTATTGTAATACCATGCTCTCTTTTCCTCTCTACTTTTTGGCTTTGTGGGGAGGCTGTGTATGCTGGATGTGGCCATTCCTGATATGCATATTTCATTTTTTTGCACATAGCTTTGATAGATAATGTCCTCTTATGGCTGTTTTAACCAAATTGAGACTGCCCAAGGCCCCAGTTTGTCAGAATGCTGTGGGCATAATATGTCTGCTAATATCTTAACAAGATATTCTAGATTGCAGCAATGGCGTTGAATTAATTGATATTTCATTGCAATTTTTGAAATCAAATGAGCAATGGATGCTTTCTTAATTAAAATGACAATCTTCATCAAACTTAGTAAGAACATGTACGTACATAATATCTTAGACAAGTTTGATAGCCAGTCAGATTGCTCTTGTCACTCTTGAGTTATGCCCTTCAACTGGAAATATTTAACAAGTTACATCTATACCAAACAATACCTATATTTACTATCACTAAAATTCGTCCGACTGTTTAAGGTGACAATAAGATCTCAGCTATGTATGGTTACAAGCAAGATTACATTAGTCAAGTCACAGAGGAGTTATAAGTCTTTAATTTCCAAAACTTAAACAAATAACAAATTTCTGCTCTCTGACGGTTTTGTGGCAGTTTGAAATCTTGTTTTTTATTAGTTGTATTAATCATTCTATTCAATAATTTGTACATGTTGAGTTACCAATATGTGTGTTAAAACTCATTTATTTTTTCTACTTTCTAAGTGCAATCAATGCACATGAAATTAAAAAAAAGTAAATCAAAAACAAATACAAGTAAATGAGCAGTGATAATATGACGACATCAAACTAAATTTTTTTAGTTAACATTTGGTTAACAGATTTTTTTACGAAATTACCTAAATAATATTTTTAATGTGTTCCATTGACTGCTTCTGCTTTAGAGCTCATTTGAAATAGCACAAGGGAGTCTTTTATACATACCGGTTATTGTTATGGCTGTTGATAAATATGCTTGTGGCTAGTGCTACACTCAAACTATAGTCAGACATACTCGCACATGTCCTTGACAAAATTTTCAAGCTTCTAAGAGTAAGGTCTGGGTCCATCTACGGGTAGTACTTCCAATAAATAGAGATGGTTCCATTTGGACAGAAGTCTCAAGAGTATTACAATAAGTGAAAAAAAAAACCTTCATATCTATGGTTTGTTATGTTTAATTATTACAGCTTCATCTTGATCATTCTTTTTTTGCTTGAAAAAATGAATCCATTTTCATTCACATGGAACTGGTGTTAATAATACTAAGCTTGAAACATCGTTGAGGAACCTCATTGAGAATATGTGTTTCTGTTACCAGTTATTGTCTCTACAGTCGCTTTGCTTTAAATATGGCCTTAGTCTTCGTAAAAGGGAAGTGTCAGTCCTAGAAACATTTTTAACCCCTTCTGTGCCTGAATATAAACGTTGAAGTAGCAAGTTGGTTTTAAAACTTTCTTTGAAATTGACTGAAAGACAATCTGAAGCCATTCATGGTAGTACATATACTCCCTTCTGTAGGACTGCATCTAGAATAACATAGTAGACCAAACAGAAAAGTATTTATAAACCTAACATTGGTCAGGGACCAAGAACCTAGGAACAGCGATATGAAAATAATAGGTCCTATGGGTTATAATAAGCTTGTAGTTGATAACAGTATTTTAAACTTATTCCAGCTCCTGTCAAATTGTTGAAGTCCTTTCTGAATACTAGCACTACCCTTGTAATGGAGTGAGGGCCTGGGTCTGAAAGATATTATTCCTTAACAATACAAGTAGCCTAATAATTGCTATAGTTAACTCTGATAATAGTGTTGAGGATCTTAGTAGGGAAAGCATTGTCATCAGAACAAAGGGTCCAGATTCTTTCGTAGGGTTACCTTATTCTAATTCTTGGATCCTGCATCCTTTTAATGCCCCCATTCTTAACGAGGAGGGGCCTTATAAGATGCCCTTGTCCATCCGTCCCTCCGTGCTTACGAAACCTGTGTCGCACATAACTCAAAAAGTATGAGAGCCACAATCATGAAAGATAACAGGTATGTTGATCGTCATGTTTAATTGTGCACCTGGGGTTTTGTTTTGGGTCACGCCTGTTAAGACAGGAGTGATGTTACTTATGCATTTCAATAAAATGCATTCAGCAAGTAATATTGTTATATGTAATTCCAAAAGTATGAAGGTCGCAGTCATGAAACTTTACAGGCATGTTGACATTCATGTGTAGTTGTGCACGGGGTTTTGTTTTTGGGCCACACCTGTTAAGACCATAGTTATGGCCCCTTATGCATTTCAATATAATGCATTCAGTGTGTAATCTTGTGTCGTAGGTAAGTCCAAAAGTATAAGTGACAGTCATGAAACTTTACAGGCATGTTCACCATCAAACTGCACTCATATTTAATATTGTGTACTGCAAATTCATCTGGTTTTTTTTCTTAAAGTTGTTACCATTATATGTACTTTGAGCACAATATTGGCGTGTTTCACAATGACAACTGAGGGTGTGGGACATCTCTGTTATATGGACATATCTCTAGTTAGACTTAAGAAAGAGTATAATTGCCTAATTAATTAAACAGTTTTGTTTTCTTTTCTATAATAGTCTAGACTAAGAAAAACTTTCAAATATATTTTACCTATCTTAAAAAGCGGTTGTTATAACAAATAACTGGGTAGTAACCATTCTTAAACCTCTGGATAGTGTTACCATACGTCTCATGGCAAATACTCTTGGTGTCAAGAAGATGCTTACACTATTCTGTTGTGTAGGAAGCAAGACCACGTCATATTTTAATTACTCTGCTAGCGTTTATAAGACACCCTCGTTTTATATTGGGGCAACGCTAGCATCCAGAAGTGACTGTTTCTCCATTTTACATAAGCTGGCCTATTTCTCTAAGCTCGAACAATATACATGTATATAAGTATATTTTGACATATACAGGAAAACTACTTTACTTACAATCCTTAAAAGACTTGCAATATTTGGAATTTTAATCTTTCCTTTTATAGTTTAAGCTAGAAATTTCAAAATGTGCCATTCTAAAATATGTAAAAATGAAAACATTTACAGGCAATACAATGCAACCTGATGTAATGAATTTAAAAACTGTTTCCTGACGGAAAAGTTAAGTTTGCCAGATCTCATTGTATTTCATTATTTAAAGATACATACCCGCAATTTTCCTGTAATTTAGTAAAAGTTAACTTAACAAAAGACAAATCATCGGAAAAATCTTCAATAAACATGTGTTTCAAAATAACAGTAATATTTATCTAATGTTTAACAACTTCACTTTTTTTTTAAGAAATTAGTTACCATCTCTATTCAGTTAATAAACTGGCGAATTTACCGTTACGCTGTTATACGTCATTATGTGACTGTACAAAAAATACAACAGACACTCTGATTTGCATAACTTGTTAGGATGTTCAAATCATATTAGAATACAAATGTGTTGATGCTGTTATTTAATAAGTGCCTTTTTATGAGTATGCGGGATTACTTTAAAGAAGTAGAAGACATTAAAACATGTAAAGTGAGAATAAAACAGATCAATTGGAGACATCTGATCTTCGGCAAAATGTGTCATCAAATTATCATATTAGAAAATGTTATAATATATAATAATTGTGAATTATCTCCTTTTATTTGGTGTTTTACAAAGCATTTCCTTTCCGGTTTGCTTCTTTAACTGAAGCAGATCATACTCTATACACATTGTAAATAACAAAATAAACTAACATAAAATGTGGTGATTATCACTTTAAGGTGTTATTAAAAGAATACTTGCTATTATGGTGTGGGTGGGGTAATTGTTTACAAAATTTTTAGGTTTTATCATCAATAACGCATATTCTTCAATATAAAATGTCTTCTAAAATATCTAAATTAATGTTTAGAAGAGTTATGTGAAATATCTGTATAAAGATTTACAAGTGATATGAACAGATAATTTTCTTAAATCATAAAATTGGGAAAATCGTGAATAGTTGTGTTTTCTTTGTATATTTTACCAACAAAAATGTATTAAATTACATATTAGTCCAATATTATGTGCTAATAATACATCTTAAATAAATAATGGTTGCTAGATAATATAAAAACTAATGTCAATACTAAAATTTGGACTGATATCAATGCAACTCGTCATTTTATCTAAATATTTTGAAGTTAACTTATAATTCTATATCAGAGTTATCTCCCTTATTTTTTGCAGGGTTCGCAAAAAATAATGTTTGCAGGCCACCTAATTTCATTGAGACATACCATAAACTTCAATAAAATCGTAAAATAAAAAGTATATCTTGTCGGCCCTACCTCGACAAATTTTCAGCTTCAGAATCTAGACTATCAGATCCCACGTGGTTGAAAACTTGTTATTGAACTCCTAAAAGGGAAAGTAATCTGTAACACATTGAAATGGAAAAGCGTTAAATAAACATTGGTGTTAGCTTTTTTTCCTTAAAGGTATTCAAGACCCTATTAAAACTCGTGCTAATACACTGAAATTTTTGTGATTTAAATTACTTTTTATGGACACGTCTGTCAGGTTAGAAGTTATCTCCATGTTTGAGATGATGCTTTAGATTAAGAAACACAATGTATTATTATAGATTTTTATTTTAGATATAATTATATTTATTCCAAATTTTAACTACACCTTTCATAAAGAGGTATATTGTTCAGAATTAAAGTGAACTTTATTGTTGTTTGTTCTCAAACTTGAGAGTGCATAAACAATTCTAGTCACCAAGTCTAAATTAAAAAAAATGAATTTTAGGAAAAAAACATCACCTGGATTTTTGTAAAGAAAGGTACTTTACTTAAAGTGTATGATCGTTTGCACGGTATTTCTTTCAAATAAAATCTCCTATGCCGAAGCACATTCTAAAACAAAAGAAACACGTTTGCGTCAGAAATTTATGGACACTATACCTGAAATCATACGTGTACAAGTAATGGTACACTACAATGTGTTGTGGCAAAATATCAAAAATGTGTTCGGGTTTTAAAGAAATGTGAAAAAGACTCCCTTCATGTCCACTTGGAATTTCAAGGGCAGAAAATTTCTCTTCACGCATTAGGAAAACAATTATAATAGTTAACCAATGTAGGAGATAAAACAATAACATCTATTTTGGAGGAGATTCCTAGTGACAAATTAAGTGGCTTAAATTAATAAATAATAATTAGTATTTACAACGTGATAATATGTAAACATTTAGTATTTCCATGTAAAAGCCCCTTGAAGAAGGGGGTTTATCCCCCTGAAACGTTGGGATGGATTAAATTTTCGTTTAAGTGAACTGTTTTCAATAAATAAATTTTGATTTTTCCGATAACAGACGGGTTTAAGTTAAGTAACTGGTGACATCAGAAAGATAATAAAATACGTTTAACGAAAATCAATATTTATTCCGTAAGTTACGATTTTGTCTTTAAAATTGATGTTCAGTTGGGGTCATTCTTTCGTTAAGGAACTGTGTTTGTTTTTGTTCTAGAACGGGACTTTTTGTGTTCTAATTGAATGAAGTTGGCTTTCCTGATACAGAGAGCCCGTTTTTAAGCTGAAATTGACCTCACATGGCATTAGAGCGCTGTCAAGCCTTTATACAAATGTAGTTCTACTGACATATAGGGCCAGGAACAGGCCCCTTAAAAGGTGTCTGCAATTTAACAACAAAATGCAAAATACTTTATGAAAACATCATTGCAAGGAATAACATCAATTTCACGTCACCTATTCCCTTGAGGCGTCATTTTCCCGTGACGCGCCCCTTTTTCTTTTGATATCACTTTTCTCAAGTCAATTTCATGTAGCGGCCCCCTCAAAACATAAGAAATGTATATTACTCAATATCTTGCCGATCTGCATTTGTATTGTTTACGTAATCTGAATAATTTATGTCATTCGCATAATGGATTAACAGTAACAGTATAAGTGGCATCCAATGAATTGTCAAAATCTCAATTCCATGTTTGATAATTAACGTTTTGCAGGATTCTTGCTTTAAACACATGATTTGTCGGTATATTTTTTAAACACTGGTTGAGATGTCAACGAATGGTGATTTTAAATACACTGTTTCAAGTGTCTATGCATTAAATTAACGACATTTCATAAAAAAAGGTTGACTGATAGTTAAAAGTATGACATAATTTAGACACGCAAACGATTTGAATAGCTTTACTCCTACAAGGAAGTAAATATGATCGCCGTATTCACTGTAGGAGTAAAGCTATTCAAATCGTATTCTGAAAACGGGTTTACATATTAGGTTAACGTTACAACGTATTCACTGTAGGGGACACGCGCTGTTCTGATAGGGTTTCGCTTGTTCTTACCAACACGAGACATCTACTAAAAAGTTCGAAGATGTGTCTGATTCCTTGTCTAAAGTATACGCCCGTATATATTTTATTCCTCTGAAGGTATGTAACTCACAACAACAAAAACGGTTATCATTTATTCGAAAGTTGTTAACTGGGGCAATACATACAGGTCGAAAGCATGTTGTAAGTATTAGTTGAAGTATTTTTAACTGTATTTTAAAGAGGCCCATATCACACATCTTACTTTCAGAGTAGACAAAAGTTAATAACCTCGAATGAACCTACTTATTTATGCACGATCTTATCAGAACCTACTTATTTATGCACGAGCTTATCAGCAAACCTTGTTTCTGGTTCAGTCTTCCTTTGTTCGCCGTTTAGCTAGCAGAGAAATCTTGTGCTTATATTTGTCAAATTAAAATAAAACAAAACAAACTATACGAATAACGTTTTAAAGTGCATTTGGATTTAAAAAAATGTCTGGAAGGACTATAAATCGAGGATCACGTGCGGGAAGAAAAAGAAGCCGCGTGGAAAACGATATGACAGACGAAACAGAGCATAATAATAATTTCAAGATGAAAGACCCCCGAACGCCGAGGAATAAGAGATTGAATTGTTCCGAGCCGCGAAATAAGACTATCGCAAAACTAAAGACAGAATTGGGAAAGAAAGGTATAAACCTTCCGCATTCTACACCGCATAAAACGTAAGTGACTCTTTATGAACAGTTGAGCAGTGTAGACGACGCGTCGTCTATAAATACCTCATCTAATAATAACCCAGCTATTTATAGCAATCCGGACGACGGCGAACATGTACTTTCGGCAGATTCCGTACGTTTCCCGAATGAAGGAGAATTCCCAGGTGATAACGCCAATGATTTATGTTCCGGGTCAGTAGATGATGTTCTGCGTATTACATGAAATCAGACAAATGCGGCAAATCTGGCTCAGATTTCTCATAGACTGGACACCTCATTTGTTAGAGACCGTAACGGACCCATAACTAGCGGAATCCCTTTTTCTATAGGCCGTTCCGATAGTACCAGGGACTCACGCTCGGGACGCACCGAAAGAAGACCCGTGGACGATCTTCCGCCAGTCATAATAGTTCCTCAGAAAATACGGAACGACATTCTTAGTAACAGATACGTAAATCTGGCAGTTCTGCTTATTCTGGGTATGGAGTCGAGTCACGAAACGCAGATTTTCGACAAACACGGTGAGCAGGTCCTCATACGCTCCGGTGACTCCAGACTTAACAAGACCCTCAACATTCATGAATTCCGAGCAGCTTTCTCAAAATACAAGAACATAATCTGCGAGGTTGATCCGTCCCGGAGGAAAGAACTGGATGCATACGCCGATCTTATAGACAGCATGCATCGCCAGTACGGGGGCAGCTATTTCTATGAATACCATGTAGCTTTTGCAAGAAAGGCTGAACAATATGAAGCACAGGATATACATGTGGACTGGTCCGCCTGCGACACTAAACTATCTGAGGACGTTCTCAGGGCTACGTTCCGCTTCCTGCGATAAATGTCGCAGTACTTGTCATACTACCGCTTTCTGTCCGACAAGTTTGAGTCTACTAAAGCAAATAGGAGATGAAGAACGACTTCCCAAGACATCGACAAGTCAGTCGAGCCGTAACAGAACTGACAGACAGGGACGAGTCAGGAAGTTTCATCAAGGGAAAGAAATATGCAACAACTTCAATCAAGCAGGATGTGACTCCCTTCATATGAACTCCAATATTGCACACATTTGTGACACCTGTAAAAAGGAGGGACACCCGGCATTAAAATGCCCGTCAAAATCTTTAAAACAAACTAACACCAGCAAGAAGTGACTATCTGAAGAAATCTTAATACCTACTACACCGATAAACGTTGATAGATTGGAATTAGAATTAACTAATCACCCGGATAAAAACTTTGTAAACAAACTTTGTAGTGGATTACGCTATGGATTTGATACAGGCATTCGAAATCTACCTGAAACAAGCTATCAATGTAAAAAATTACAATCAGCTGTCCGTCAACCGGATATTGTATCAGATCTCCTTCAAAAAGAGCTTGATAAGGGTTATTTGCTTGGGCCTTTTGATGCTCCGCCCTTTGACGTTTTTAGAATAAGTCGTATAGGAATAGCTGAAAGTAAATATTCTAAAAAACATAGACTTATTGTAGACCTTAGTGCTCCGCACCAGCACGAAGAGCATTCAAGTATTAATGAACTTATCGATAAAAATGAATTTTCCCTCTCTTACGTGAAAGTGGACGATGCTATCAGTACAATTAAGAAATGCGGTGAAGGTGCAGTTTTATGTAAAACCGACATTGTTGACGCTTTTAAATTAATTCCTATTAATCCTGATCTTTGGCGCTTTCATGGAATTTCCTGGAATGGACATTATTACTTTTTCAAAAGATTATGCTTCGGTTCTAGATCTAGTCCAAATATTTTCACACTTTTGTCAGCGGCTATACATTGGATTGCCACCACAAATTATGGCATTCCATACTTACTCTATTTGCTTGACGACTTTTTGGCAATTATTTCAAAATCTCATGACGGTCACAGAAACATGGCGCTGATGACACACGTATTCGGCATACTTAATATACCTATACATCCTGACAAGACAATTGGTCCTGTCACTTCTATTGTTTTTCTAGGAATTCAACTTGATTCAGTGCAAATGCAAGCCTCTTTGCCAAAATATAAAGTTACTAGAATAATCGAATTACTGACAGATTCGTGCACAAGGAAATCAATTACAAAACGAAAGTTGCTTAGCGTTCTCGGACATTTAAATTTTGCATCAAGGGTAATTCTGCCTGGCAGAAGCTTTATTTCATACTTATTATCCTTATCCACATCTGTTAAGGAATTACATCACCATGTCAAATTAAGCAAAGATTGCGTAACGGACATAAATATGTGGATTAGGTTTTTGAAAGAATGGAACGGACTTTCCTTCTTTTACGAAAACTTCTTGACGGAAAGTGGCGACATGGAACTATATACAGATGCTAGTGGTAGCCACGGATACGGAGGCTATTACTTAGGAAAGTGGTTTGCTGAGCGATGGCCGGCGGATCTTCCAAAAGTGGGAGACTCCGACATGTCAATAGCTTTCATGGAACAGGTTCCTATTGTTGCAAGCATTGTGTTATGGCATGGCTCTTGGTCAAAAAAGAGGATAGTGTTTCACTGCGATAACAAAGCAACCGTGGCAATCATTAATAAAGGGCGTAGCAAATCGCCAACCATAATGGAACTCATGCGTCGTTTGACATGGTGTGCAGCGAAAGGGAACTTTGTTGTGCATGCTAAACATATCCCTGGCAAGAAAAACATTATAAGCGACTGTCTTTCTCGTTTTCAGCTCGAACGGTTCCATGCTCTAGCTCCGGAAGCAGATCGCCTGCCAACCAGAGCTCCACCTTTACACGACCTATATCTTCATTAGATGTCACGGTTAGAAAGCTTTGGGAAGCAGCGCATGCTAAGAGCACAATCAGCATATATGGCTCCGGTTACCAAAAATATAAAACGTTTCTAGAACAAATGTCGTTGTGGCCAGATCACAGTAGTTCGCCGCCAGTGGTAAATGAACAGATATTGATCTACTTTGTATCATACTGCAAAGAACGAGAGTTGCGTTACCAAACCATCAAGCACTATTTGGCAGGAATTAAATATCAGTATATTACGTGCAATGTGGAAACTCCATTACAACGGCCTCACGAATTATTGCGTCTCCAAATCGTGTTGCGGGGAGTGAAAAAGTCACAAACTAACACAACACAAAGACGACTTCCGGTAACATTGGATATTTTAAAAGCCATCATTGATGTTTTATATAAAGGTTTTTAGGGCTGTATGACAGTTGCATGATGGCAGCTGCATGCAGCATGGCACTCTTTGGATTTCTGCGTTGTGGTGAATTTGCGGACAAAGCTTCATCCAGCCTGAAAATAAGTGATATAGCATTCGAAAATGATAATTCAAACTATACATTACATCTTGCTAGTTCAAAAACTGATGTGTTTCGCGAGGGAGTCAAAGTAAGAATCACGGCGAACAATACTTCGGTTTGTCCGGTCCATTATATGAGACAATATAGGGATTTCCGCCTCCGCGCAGGTGCTAAACCTCACGATCCTCTTTTCTTAAACAGTCATGGTTCGGTGCTCACGAGGGGATATTTTCTGTGCAATCTGAAGAAAATCCTTCAAAAGACGGGACATGACACTCACCTTTACACAGGTCACAGTTTCAGAATTGGGGCGGCCACTACAGCAGCTCGAGTAGGAATTCCCGATCATCTCATCCAAACACTGGGTAGATGGTCGTCAGATTCATATTTGCGGTATATACGAGTGGATCTTACTTCCGTAGCAAAATCCCAAGTGCGCATGAGCCGAGATTAAGCTCTTTATTGGAAGTTATCCTTGTCATAGGTGACAATTAGGAGTGATTTAATTAATTTATTTTACAGTTCAACGAACTCAAATGCAACCTCTGATACCGCCTAATTTATTCTCTCTTACATAAGCTCTCAGAAGTAACGAGTGTTTCTAGTACTTCTGTGTTATGTTATTAGGGAAGAAAAGCGAGTGTTCTTAGCTCTTTCTTCAATGGTCGCTGTTTAGGTTTAAAATATGCATATTATGCAGGGGAAACAACCACCGGAAGTTACACTAACATTTCCAATTTTGTTTACCTCCCTTCTACGGGGTGTTTTGAAAAGAAGTTACGAGTGTTTTTAGAACTTCTTTGTGCATTGTAAGGGAAGAAAAGCGAGTGTTCTTAGCTTTTCTTCTATGTCATTGTTAGGTTAATTTCACTTTACACAATTAAATCCAGGAGCCAAACAAGAAGACTGAAGCGAAATCGGCGGATAATAGTTTGATATGTCGCTCATACAGAACGTTAGATTTACATGAACAATTTTGAACAATTTGCTTTACTTAGTACAATAATGCCTTAATTGGTTTACTTTGACTCGCATTGTAGCTGAAATATTTTGTGACATTTTATTTCTATCGTAATCATATACTCATACTATTAACTGTTCATATGTTTATGTAAATACTATATATCACTTCCTTGTTATAAGGTCTCTACTGAATAAAGGGGGTACTCTTAACATTTATGGGGGCTCTCTCTCAGTCCAGTCCAACAAGTTAAACCAGACTTCGATCGATTTGGCCATTATATAACTTGTTATATAGTAGCCCCCCTAAAATGATCATAGAATAGAACCACTCTTGATGTCATCATTGATACTTGTATCAAAAGCCCGATAACCACTCTCTGGTTCAGTTCTATTCTGTGGTCTTTTATATTCGAACTTGGCTGCCATTTCTTGTCCTGCCATTCGTATTAGTGTCTTTCATGCACTTTTACGCCACGACCATGGCTGCCATGCAAATCTTGCGAGCTTTCAGTTCAAAGAACTGCCACGGTGGGATGCAAGCCCCACTGCCTTCGGCCATGGTCGCCTCAGCCTTGATTCGCCAGCTTGCCACAATGGACTCTGATAGTTGAGCTCCAAAATGCCAAAGAAAGATATTAAGATTGTATTTTGTATATACTTTAAATTTCATTTGTCAGTAAATAAAATCATTTAATCATGCATATTGTTCCTTATACATGGGTTGCTCTTTAAAGTATTAGTTGAAGTATTTTCAACTGTATTTTTAAGAGGCCCATATCACACATCTTACTTTCAGAGTAGACAAAAGTTAATAACCTCGTATGAACCTACTTATTTATGCACGATCTTATCAGAACCTACTTATTTATGCACGAGTTTATCAGCAAACCTTGTTTCTGGTTCAGTCTTCCTTTGTTCGCCGTTTAGCTAGCAGAGAAATCTTGTGCTTACCACCAACCACCCCACCACCACCTTGGTTCAGTTTGAAATGGAGCCCAACTGCAGTGTTCATTGTTGCCCTGTTCTTTGCCATTATATAACTTGTTATATAGTAGCCCCCCTAAAATGATCATAGAATAGAACCACTCTTGATGTCATCATTGATACTTGTATCAAAAGCCCGATAACCACTCTCTGGTTCAGTTCTATTCTGTGGTATTTTATATTCGAACTTGGCTGCCATTTCTTGTCCTGCCATTCGTATTAGTGTCTTTCATGCACTATTACGCCACGACCACGGCTGCCATGCAAATCTTGCGAACTTTCAGTTCAACGAACTGCCACGGTGGGATGCAAGCCCCACTGCCTTTGGCCATGGTCGCCTCAGCCTTCATTCGCCAGCTTGCCACAATGGACTCTGATAGTTGAGCTCCCAAAATGCCAAAGAAAGATATTAAGATTGTATTTTGTATATACTTTAAATTTCATTTGTCAGTAAATAAAATCATTTAATCATGCATATTGTTCCTTATACATGGGTTGCTCTTTAAACAGACGCGGAAAGGTTTCGGTTTAAATAGTTGGTTTAAAAAAAAACACAAGTCACATATTAAAGAATTATACGAGTTGCGCAAATGATTTTAACGCACCATTACTAAATCCCATCGGTTGTCGTGAGATATTTTACAAAATTTTTATAAAATAATTAATAGCCGCATGTGATTTATCAATGAGCGGAGTCGAGATGCACAAGGAAATATCACGAGGGACAGACTCATAGTATATATCTAAGCACCAGAACGAAGCCCTGTGATAAATCCTGCAATATATTTCCAGCGGCTTCATTTTTATTTCAGTTCTAATGAAATTAGACTTAATCCCTTTTGCTTAAATTTATTGTCTATGGGAAATCTTAGCGATCGTGTTAGAACTTTTCGAGTTTGTCTCGTTCCGTTCCGCATTTCGATCAGATACGTGTATAACGACATGAATAAATGTACGTGGTATAGGTGTTAAACCAAATAGATATTGACTGATGTTTAGGCATTTTTGATGCTATGCATTAAACTCAGAATAATAAATGATATACACAGTACCTTGAAAGCGTCCCTGTTCCGATTTGAACGTTTGACCTATACATGTAAGTATTATTTGTATTTCACGTGCAGTTTTTTTGGATAACACAACAAAACAGCAGAATTATATCGTATACGAGTATCTTTATTGATATTTTCTCTAGTTCATATTGTCGTTTGAAATAAACCATTTGTCCATTAAAACACAGTACAACAAGTGCGTGGCGTAATAAAAACCTATCAGCGCAGCGCGTGTCTTCAACAGTGTTACTACAATTCAAAATGGCGACAGGTAACTTCGTATCAACGACATTTGAAGCTTCTGATGAACTATATGATTTCTGTTGTTCCGTTTGTGCTGAAAATTATATTACAAGAGAAGCCAGGACTTACTGTAAGGACTGTGCTGAATATTTATGTGAGGAATGTCTAAAACATCACAATAAGTTTCCCAGAATGCGCTCTCACGTAATCACGGACACGTCGGGACAGACTTCCGATAGCCGAACAACAATGAAAGGGTCTAACACAGATTCTCCGAAATGCGGCGTGCATCTTGGGAACGATTTAACTGTGTTCTGTAAACAACATGACGAGTTTTGCTGTCAGTCCTGTATCGCATTGAAACACAGGTAAGTGTTTGCAATTGATTTAACGAGATAAAACTAATCATGGATACTAAGTAGACCGTCACTTAATACCCCGTATATAACGAAGAATGATTGCATGGTTGAAATTGGCACATTTAATATTTTCCTGTGATCAATACCCTTATGACTGGCAAGATACATTTTGTATCGATGACGTTCTATAAATATACTTTTCAACTGAACAAGAGTAATTTTAAAACGTTATCTGATAACTAAAGCTACAGTTCTTTATCACTAACGGTTAGGTTTATATATCACTATAGCGTTATTACCCACTGTAAATAAACAAAGATCAATTCGCAATATTGGTTTAATTATACATCGGCGATCCATGTAAACAATAAATAACTATTCAAACCGCTGTTTATTATAAAGCGTACCGCTCAAAATACATGTCCGAAAGGCCGACTGGTCTAAAACGCAGTTAATAACCAGTTGTCATGTATTCATTATTTATTCTACATCTAATAAATTAATCCAATTAGCGTCCTTTATTTGTACCACGTGACCGTCCAATATTTTCCCATATTGGATCCAAAAAAGTCCGTATTTTTTTCATATTGGATGATTAAGTGCAAAATGCACTTTACCATTGTTTTACAACGATAAAAGCCGTTGACCGTAAAAATGATCCGAATGAAAAATGAGAAATGTAGAACTTAATAAAATATTGGACCGTACAATATGGAATATATATGGAATAGTCTTTAAACGCTTGAAAAGTCATGCTACAATTATTAGATGTAGAATAAAAAGGTTATTAGACGTTTTACCGTACAATACGGGATATATTTGGACGAGTACACAGCTTGAAAAGTCACGGCTCGTCCAATATGACTTTTCAAGCTGTGTACTCGTCCAAATATATTCTCGAATTGTACAGTAAAACGTCTAATAACCTATAATTATTATAGCAGTTCACAAGAGAAATTTGAATATTTACCTATGAAATTCAAAATGTTGTCAGTATCATGTGGGCGTTTAAAATGAAGTAAGTACGTTAAGTTTTTGCGAATTTAAGTAAATTGATTCTTATGGAATTTGCAGGTCTAGCTATTTTTCTTAACTGCTGTAACGTATGGATAATAATGAAACATTTATAAAAATGTATTTGTGCAAAGTTTCATTAAACGGCATTTTGGTGTTTAAGGGATTTTGAAAATTTTCTTTTTATGTAATGATGACTATATATAGACTGTCCTTAAAGACCGGAACATAAATCAGATTTCATAAAGACACATCTTTCAAATGTATCAAACTTCTTTATTCTAATATTATTATAATAATGTGCTGAATATGAAACGCTTTTATGAACGCCAGTCACTGCTAACATGTGAATCCGTGGTCGGATAGAAACCTATTATATTTTTTATTTAAATCAGCATTTATTTACATTTATATCTATAGATCATGCAGTAGCACAATCGAAATCAGTCAAGCGGCAACGAACATCAAGAACAGCTCTGAATACCAAACTAAAGTAACTGCTCTGTCTGAAGTACTGACGTCACTGCAAGAGGCAAAAAGCAAAACCCAGAATAATTTGACAAACTGTAAATCTGAAAAAGAAAACGTTCTTGAAAATGTTAACATATATAAAAAGCAATTGCATGAGTTAGTTGATGAAATATCCCAAAAAACAAAAGATTGGATAAATGTGAAGTACGAGGTCGTTGAAACTACATTTCGAAAAAATATCTCGACTCTGGAAACGGTAATTACATCGATTGAACAGGCATTGCAGAATGTGACTTCTGAAAATGAAGTCAGGTCTTTCGTGTACATGAGATCATGCACGGATGTTGTCGACGGATATCACGAGCTGTTGCAGGAAATAACGCAACATACCGACAGAAAGCCACTTAGTTTTAGTTTAAACAAAGACATTTTAAACACATTTGTTCAACATGAAACACTCCTCACAGAAGGTATGTTATTACATGTACCTGTTTATAAAGCTTTAAATGATAAAACAAACATTAAAACCTAAAAGTAAAGAGGTTTTATTAATGTAAAGCTCCTTGTTAAGTAAACACAAAATACAAGTCAAACTCACTATAATCATCAGTAGATTTCAGTCCTGGTTAAAACATGTATAAGTGCACTAACTTCTTTACAACTATAGACACCATTTTTCTAGTCCTAGTGTGGTCTTGATAGTCAAAGCGAAGTTAAAATGTACATGTTTATAAAAAAACCCTCTAAGGACCATCGCGGTCTTGGTGTCACATCGCATGATCACATAAATTGCGACAAGATTGTCCCAATTAAAATCACGCTTCTTTAGTGAATGAATAATATGAGCGGCGTTCTAGTCACGTTAAGTTGTTTATCTTCCTTGCGCAAGGTTCATACACTTTTCGGAAGCAAGTTGTTGTTGCTGCCAATAATTCCCTTTCCGAGCAATCAACTTTGAAAATGCAAAACTGTATGTTATTTTACCGGCAGATTCTAGAAGATTGCTTCGGATAAATAATAATAAGTAACGTTATACATTTTAAGAAATAAACTTTATTCTGAATTCTACTGCTTCTAAGCTAGTTAGATTAATATTTCGTTAATTATGCTGGTTCGAAATTCCGGTTGAGGCGCACGACAGTTTTTAACATAGATACATGTAATTATTAATCGTGCTACACAGCCTTCAAAGAACTTATTTAATGATTAAACCACTGACAGAAGGTACTGGAAGATTTTTACAGTCGCCTGAACAAGGCATCTTGGTTTCCTTATACAAGGGGTTCTTCATACTTCAAACTCGTTACACCTCGGGTATGGGCGTCAGCGGATCTTCTTCTGTATAAACTTTTACGCTAATAAAATGCTAAATTTTGGCCTGGATTATATGTTGACATTATGATTAACCGTACAATTTCTTCTTCTTATTGTGTATTTGAGATATATAACATTAATCGTCGCCTTATTATTACAATGTTCTAAGTGATATTTTTCGAAAAATGAGATTTTTATACCGTTGTAATCTGGTAATCGTGGAAAAAAGACCTATCTGAATATGGTTTCAGAACTGGTTGATTCACTTTAGTTTTTAAAATTCCCAATCACACAATGTTCTATCTTGCGGTTTATTCACACTCGTGTAAGGATTACACTGTTCTAAGTAACTGTAAAAAAGTAAGTTAGAACATTGTAATAATAAGGCGACGAGTTACTTGCGGAGAAAATAATGGTTAGTACTGGTTAGTCCAAGAACACTGGTTAGGTTAAACCGAAAGTAGAGAATTTTTAAAAAGTTAAAGATAAAGACTAAACACAAACTCATGTAATTTATAGACTTCATCAAAACACACACGCTTCTGTTTTTCTGAGCAAATTCGGTAGAATATGAAGGTTTTAGAGAAATCTGAAACTTTGAAGACGATTTTCTCCAAACTGCAAAAAAGTAAGTTAGAACATTGTAATAATAAGGCGACGAAAATTTGGCGCCATATTCTATGTACGTTGTTATTGTTATAATAATGTGTCATGATAATAATTTAAATGTATGAAATGTGAAACAATCGTATGTCAAATTCAAAGATGCCATTCCAGTCTGGTTTTAGATACATTTTGTTGAATCAGTAGCTTTGATTTCATTTAGTTCTTATTGGTTTTCCGTGTACAATGAGTTCCTGTAAATTAAACATCTATAAGAGATCTAATATTTACGGTTGATTTGTATCTGCCAAGTTAACCTTAATACACTGATGATTAAAACGATGATTAGAGCAAAGAAAGGTGAAAGCCGTATCAGAAATGGCCACATGCAGAAGACACAACCTCCCGACACAGCCAAAACAAAAAGAGAGCATGGGTTACACCATTATCAATTTTAAATAGACGCACTGCAAACAGTTAAAAGATAACAGATGTATAGCAGACTTAATTTTTACGTGACGTTGATACATATCTGCATTTATTTCTATTTATGTTGTTGTTATAGCTACTAAATTAAAATAAGAAATCGATGGATGCCCGCCGAAGTATAGTAGGACATAAAATACGTTTATACTTGCCAATAATCTATGTTTTGTCATTAATTTAAAATTCACAAGTAACATATATTCGTATTTAAGTGTTAATTGGTTTCACAAAATTCTCGAATCTGCTTAATGAACAATTTGACCTTCCGACTACAATGTTGTTGTTTGTTTTTGCTCCCATGTGAACACAAATTAGGCATGAAAGAGAAATCATCGTAACACTCACCTTTTGTTATAAATATATAGTTTCCTCTACGGGTTATCTTTTTATCAATTAAGTAAGTAAATGATAAAAACAGATAAAAAACATTAAAAACGACAAATATGAAAATATTGCAGGCTCGGTTTGATTGAGCCTGTTCATGGGCATTATTTGAAATGATAGTCTAGTTGTTATATAGACAGGTAACCAACATGATATTCTACAGCGCTGCGCATGCATGGTTATTAAGCAATCTGTAGTTATCTTTATGCTTAACTATTTGTTTGCACGACTTGACGGTGGCAGGGTCTACACAGTTTATGAAGGTTATTAGGAAAATCTTGTCAAAGAACATAGTTGTTCGATATGTTTATTGTGTCTCAGTCATCTTGTTCATGCTGATTTCACATTAGGGGATCTGGTCTCAGTGAGGTCATCGAGTTTTTGCTTGACAATGTTATAAGCTTCTCATGTTTCGTATGTTTGTGTGTTTTTGCATGCACCATTGTCGAGTTGATGTGTGGGCTGGAGCTTATTCACCTAACAACTTGTAGTTGTTTGTTCACATGAGAACCTGTAAGGGCTAGTATGATATCGGTACATCTAAGAACCTGGTTTGAATCCCAACGGCAAATTATTTTTCCGCTCAAGGTGGTAACTCCTCTGTATCTCTTTATATTTTACAGTGATAGACAGCGTAATGCAAAGAACGTTGCGGATACCAGAAGCAATTTTGCTTGCTGATGTCGACCCGTCGAAAATCAGATTCTTGAAAGCTTCAAAAGCTAACAAAGAAGCCATCGAAGCTCAGCTTCAGACATGCAATACTGCTATTGTTTGGCCAAAGCAACAAGAAAACGTCATGCTTCAATGTAAAATAACACCAGAAACACAAAACTGCTACAAGCTAGTAGAAACATGGCGAGATGAAGCTCAAAGAAACTTCGGTAAATGCATGAAGTTAATAGTTGTTCATAAGGTGCCAATACCACTCGAGGTCTGGCAAAAGGTCGTTGATGAGCTAAAGACAGTTACAGTTGGAAACCCTGAAGCTGTAGTGGTGTTTATTGAAAGAAGTGAAGGTTTTGTGGTGACAATTGTTGGTAACAAACTAGTTTCTGACTCGTTAGCGAAAAGAGTGAATGACATCGCAAATAAAGTTTTGGAAGAAGCTGAAAAAGAAAGACAAAAAGTGAAAGAGATTGTTACAAATTTAAAATTGATTGAGACCAGAATGTTGCTTGCAGACATATTTCCTACAAAAATTGAAACAATTTATCCAGACTTGAAAGTTAAAATCAATCAACGCAAGAACGAAATTGTATTTGAAGGGATGTTACGTGACGTTCAAGGAGCAAAATTAAAAATGTATGAGTTTAAGTATAATTTCGCAGTCACAACTTTTGATTTAATGTCGTGTTGCAAACCGGTTCTTTACCGCCTAAAGCAAACCAAAGACTACATCGTTAATAAATTAAAAGGCAAAGGTGTAGTTGCAGTATGGGAAATAACTGATAATAATCTAACTGTAGCCAGTGTGTCTGAGGAGCAGTTGAAAGTGAGTGTATCTGTTCTGTCAGAGGCAGTACCGGAGAACAGTTTACCTTTCGAACCATCTTCCAGATCTGTTTTGAAGTCAATGCAGTGGCAGGTCAAAGTAGGAGAATTGCACGCAGCAAATATTGGTAAATGTCTAATTTCCGTGGATGACAGGGGTTCAAGAATTCATGTGTGTGGAACAGATGACATTGTCAATGAGGTGTTTGACAGTGTGAAAAACTCCGCAGCACACTGTAGGTAAAGAAAAAATCATTTGAACAATGAAAGTTTATCGGCTGATCGAACGATTGTATAAGGAAGACATAACAAAGGTATAAACGAAACTGCATAACTATAATTTGCAGGCATTTAATTTAAGAGTTATTGTGGATATTAAATACGTGGAACAGATGGCATGCAACAAGCAAAAACAAAATTTGACTTTTTAAAACAGCGTCAAGCAGCGTTATATTTTAGATAAAAATATTTGTATTTGAATCGGTAAATATTATATATTTTGAGTTGTATCACTTCAACCCATTATATTTATACAAGATAAATAATCATAAATAAATCTTCATTAATATGCGACGGAACAGGTATACCAGTTTTAAAACAAAAAGAACACCAACATATATAAATCAGTGGCAAAACATGTTCCTTACTTCAATTACAATGGTTTCAAATACTAAAGAATAGAATACAAAGACCCTTATAAAAAATCAAACATAACAAAGGACAAAATTTGATAAATTTTGAGGACTAAGAATAATTAACTGTTAATATATTGAACCTTTTCCGATCCTATAACCTGCTAATAATTCAACGTTTAAAGAGCCCCATTTCATATAATGACTTTATGCTTTGTTTTTCTTACTTGCTATGATGATTTCCAATATTCATCAACTTTTTGTATAATAATAAAAAGGAATTATATTTTAATAAATATTTTTATTTAAATATAACCTGTTTTGCCAGCAATTATGCATAGGTTGACTTATAAATTATTACATATGTTTACTTGTACCCTAAAGCATACGGGTAAATAAGTTATCCTGAAATCTGTAAAGTATTTCCGATTGAAAATAGGTGCCCAAAATGCTTGCACATTATGACAGTCCCAAGAAATGTTTTATTGTTTTTGCATGCCTTTAACAAACATTTAGGCGGCGAAATGGCATTTTTCAAAAAGCTGCATGTAGGTAATATTATCAACAAAAATTTGTATTGAAAGGTTCTAAGACTTGTGTCAATATATGCGTTTCCAGTTCAGATAAGCAAATTCACTGTTCCGAGATTCTTCTGATTTAATTGAATCTTGTTATTGTTTTGTAAAAGTGTGTTGTAAATTATTACAGAATTTCATAAGGCCCCAGTTACACAGACGGTTTGTGCCCAGTATGTTATTTTATTTTAAGTTCACTCGCTGTTTTGGTCGGTTGCCATGCGTGAGGTTTTTTGTGTAACCGACTATCGGTAATGGACAAGTGTTCAATCGGCTAAATAAATATTTCATAGGTTGCCGGTAGGAGACCGAAATCAACACAAACGGGAATGGATCAGTGATAAGGATGATTTAGTTGGTAAAAATGCTGAAATACAATAGGTGTATGTCGTTTGTAAATCGGAGCTAAATCAGGCGTAACGCTGATACATCGGTGTTTAATAGCTAATCAAGTATAATTCTCTTCTTTTTTCCTACTGGTGGTAGGTATTAGTTGAACGGTTGCTTATCGGTGGCCTGTCGGCGATATCGGTTATAGACAGGTTGTCGATCGTTGACAGAGGTTATAGACAGGCTGTCGATCGGTTATTTGTAAAAATATTTTCACCGATCGGGAATTTTAACCATGTTCAAAAATCGGTTATTTTTCACCGACAGAACTTATCTTTTCTTAAGAGCAGTTGATCGGTGGCAAACAAGTGACCAAAAGGTGATATCGGTGTTTAATACGTTGTCAACGGTTCACTCCATAAATTGGCTGAAAAAGTCACCGATCACTCACCGATGGCTCTGTGTAACTGGGGTGTGACTTTGATAATATTTAATTCTGGAAATATTTCTGCTTGGAAATCAGTTTTTTTGAAATTCGATTTTTCTTTTTCTTTTTAATGTTTGCTTTCAAGGAGAAAAACCTGCAGTGTTCTGAGTTTTCGAGACTTAATTTGTGTTTTACCTGCGCGAATGTAAGAAAAGGGCCTTTTACACTTTCAAAAATGTCGCCATATTTATACATTTAATATACCAGTTAAGGAAGAACGCGGTTTTATTGTTGTCTTATTTTTTTTTAGTTGTGCCGTAATATTTCATGGATAACAAAAAACATTTTTGGTTAAAAATTGCTCACGACCTAATAAACTACTGCTGAATATGTTTATATATTGGATTTCCACATATAAGCGTGAACAGTAAACAGTAAACTATTGAGATGTGTAAAATTTTACATATTAAAACTAGTAAACCGGATATTACTCGCACAGAAATAAGGACATGTAAGATTTACAGATCTATGTATTCGAAACATGCTACAAACAAGCGCGGTACGTGTCGAGCTATCACGTACGTGGCAGGAGACACGTCGACAATAAGGCCATCAGTGGAACGGACTATGATTTGTTTAAGGAATAATGCATAATTAACATTTTTTTCCAAAGGTGAAGATGTTTACTAGGTTTACGTTTTCGATTAAGCTAGAGATGACTACTATTTTTATTCGGAGTACATGCATCATAGGCGCAGTAACACATTGAATATGCAAATGTCAGTGACGTCACAATTTCCCGCGTTTTGAAGAAAGTCAAATATTAGTAAAAGAACGGGTGAATATAGAGGACAAACCATGATGAAGCCTAAAATTTAAAACAACACATCTGTCTGCTGAAACTGGTGTTATATGAACGGATTGTAAGCTAATGGACATTTATCCCAGCTCCTTAACAACCAAAGCTCAATGATATGTTTACCAATGTCTTAAATCTGAGAAATTGTTGTCAGTATCATATTACTGTGGGCATTTAAAATGATATTTTGTGTTGTTTGTGTTGTTTGGTTTTTGTGAATTTTATAAATAGAAGTTAAGGTAACTTTTAGATCTCGTTATTTTTCTTTACTGTTCTAACGTGTCTTACCTTATGCAAAATAAAGATACATTAGTAGCATTCATTTGTGCAAAGTTTCATTGAACGGCATTTTGTCATTATTGAGATTTTGATATTTTTGTTTTTATCTATGAACTTGCTTGGCTGGAGTGTGGATAGCCCTTAAATAAATTCACAAAAACTAAACAACACAAAACATCATTTTAAATGCCCACATGGGAAATATGATACTGACATCACTGTCTTGTGTCCTCGTGACTTACATATGTAAATTTTATGAGATATAGGTAAACGTGTGTTTAAACTTCAATTTCCTGGTCGCTTCCTTGTCGCGTAAACGGATGATAATTATGATTTGTCTTTTAGTATTTGAAAATTCTTTACAAAGTACACAACATTTTCTTTTCAGCATCATTACACTCACGTAGGAATTTAAAATTATGTTTTGTTTTGCTTAGTTTTTGTGAATTTATGTAACTAAAATTCGAGGTAATTTTTAGGTCTTACTTGTTTCTTTACTTTTCTAACGTGTCTTATTGTATGCAAAATAAAGATATATTAGTAACATTCATTTATACAAAGTTTCATTGAACGGCATTTTGCCGTTGTTTTTTTTTTGAGATTTTTATAATTTTTTTTATCGATGAACGTGTTGGGGAGGAGTGTAGTAAGCCCTTTAAGAAATTATCTAACAGGGAAACAGGTCGTGACTACAATAATTATTGCACAAAGTATTGTTAACTCTTTCAGACGCTCAGAAGCGAAATGACTATTTGATCTGATTTTAGTGTTGGTATAAAAGAAGAATGACCATAGAAAACGATAAAAATATTTACCCTGCCAGACCATTCCAGCAGTATCAATTTTGAATTTTACGCAGCCCAGATTGTATTATAGTAGAATATATAACATTGTAATTTAAAGACTTTTCATGACGCCTTATTAAAAACAGATAAATCTTTGCAGATAATCATTGCTTTATTAGCAGTTTTATTTACAGATATATATCAAAGATATTGCGATATTCTAGAATATCAGAGAGATAACAATATTAACAAACAATAAAATCATGTTTATGTGTTTAAAAAGAACATTGGTCTCAATTAACATCAGTCCTTTGAGTTCTTTCGTCATAGTTAATTTATCTTGAACCTATTTGTCTTGAGGGTGAATATTTCCCCATGAAAATCTGGTTTTCATGATCACTTCCTGGAAACTTTTCCCGTCGTCAGGTCGCAATATCTGTCCCATTCTGGCTTCTTGGTGTAGGCTGGTCTCAGGAGAATCCCCGATCAAGTTATTTCCGTGTTCTTGTTTCCTGAAGTATACGAATGCAAACTGAAAACAAACATGCATTTATTGCGGTTTTTGATTAAAATAATATTAAAATACCGTGTTGTATATTAAATGACAACTTTTAAATACACACATTTGATCGACTCGGAAATAGTCAAAATTGTGTACTATTCAAAGATGTAATTACATTGAGCTTCGCTCAGTGTGTGGGGGGGTGGGGGGGGGGAGTAAGGCGACCTAATAATATCAAGAATATAACTCGATCACATTTTGCAGGCAATTTGTTTTTAAGTGATTTTATTTGGTAAATTTGAAACTTGCATTTTAATATACACGACGATAACGTTTAAAAAATAAATACCAGAATTTCAGAATTATTTTACAAACTTTATTGCTGTAGCGCTAATGCTTGTTTAAACATTCAACTCTTTGTCCAGTTAACAAGAGGATAACGTTTCAACAAACAATATCTATCAGGAATATTCAATATATAAACACATCTCCTAATCCAGGTAAATAGAGGGGAACATAGATGTATAACAACAAAAGATACTAAAGCAAACGAATCCAAAACAAAGAAAAATGGGGAGTTACATCCTAGAAATCCTCGGTGGCAAATCATTTGTGCAACAAGGGCTTTCTTAACTGAAAACAATTTATATTACCACTTCCCAAAAAGCAAAACAAGATGGAATTCTTAGTAAGTAGACAATGACACTGCCATGCAAAAAGGGGTAGGGGACGGCTTTCAATAACGGTCCGAATACTCCATTCACGATAACAAATAGAGCTCACACAGTCGTGATTCCTCAGACATGTGACCAGTACAGCACCAGTATTACACTTTTAGTTAAGACTGTGCTCCGTTTTCATAAAAATTATCGTTAATAGATGAAGCTAATCACCTACCGTAATGCTTTAAACACGTATCTATTTTTCGGTTTACGATGACCAAAAAAAAACAACGCTTTGAAACAGTGTTATTATTTATATACTAGTAGTTCATACCATTTATATCGCATTACAAGTACTGTGATTAGAAATATTCCACCGGCTGCTACCAGAGAACCGATTGTCGCTCCAACAATTAAAGCAATGTTGTCATGGTCATTAGAGGTTGACTCTGAAAAGCAAAATGTTACATTTTCATTACGGTGCATTCTTTTAACAATTTATTGCATTTCATCTATATTGTGATAGATCAGCTAAGCAACCATTTTCAAGTTCAGTTCTAGCCTTGTTCGGTCTCGCCACAAGGTCTTTGACGCTCTTTGTCGCATCATTCCGTATTAGACCTAGCAGACATATTGAGGTACATATTTTTTTTCCATATTAGTCAATGGAAATGCAGTAGAATTAGAGAAAGTAAACTGAAACAAAATCCAGCATATTCAATATGTGTTAAACATAACTTATACTATTAAAGGTTTAATAACTTTGAAAAAAGACCTCTATGAAACATTTAACCCATTTAAGCGCCTTATTAACCAAATACAAAATAGTAGGTGTCTTACAACTACATTATACAAAAGAAAAATAAGAATAAAGCAAGTGTTTTTCTACTCGATTTTAGAGGTGTAATCTGTGTTACGTTTCAAATTTGAAGACTGTACTCCAATTCTATGCGGAGAAATTAACAAATTTTGATCGGTGTAGTTAGAATATTCAATATTATAAATCAAGATTTTCTAAGACGTCTAAGTGAAAGTTGTGCTAAGTATAGAAGATAAAACCAATCAAGTTGTGTTACAAAATATGTGTTCATTATTGTGGTTATAAAGAGACTGAAGATGACCTGCCAACAAGTTTGAAATATTCTTTTTGTTCTGTTATGTAATCATACACAGTAATGATGACATTAAGTGCTGAAAAACATGTTTAGTGTTGTGTGATCTATGTTGTTAAAAACAGAAATAAGAGCTTCTATGTTATTGTGCAAACCTGTGTATTTCTGAAAAATTGTGTAATGGTTTCTAATTCCAGAGATTTTCAGTGGCTAAATTTATGTGTACCTTAAAAATACTCACCCATTATTTTAGAATAAAAACTAACTGTGGTATTCCGTATTCTCTAGGTATATGTTATGTTTCCTAATATCCAAGAAAATAATCCAAGATTTATCCCTGACCCAAATTAAAAAATAAAATAGAGCTCTGGATTGAAGAAACTGAGTTAACATTTTATGGTGAGTGGAGCAAAGCTTTTTAAAAAGTTTGTTGTATTATATATAACATATTGGAGTGTTATAATGACTAATGATGAAAATGTTTCATTTTATTTCTGTCATGGTGTATTATTGTACTAGTCACTCCCATGAATATGGCTTCTATCACGTGACAAGTGTACATGTAGATCCAGATCAGACTGCACATTCATATGCTTTTTGATCTGGATCTACACTGTTCACTTCTGTCAGAAATATTATTGATGTAGAAGCAAACTGTTAGTCCTCGCCTGGCAGTATAGATGCTCAGTGTCTGATCAGGATCTTTAGTGGTGGCGTATTTGGATAAACATGCAAGCAATATCCCATGGAGATAAAACACTAGTTAGCTGGTTTCAAAATAATGTATACATGTATGAAAGAAAAAGAAAGCTGGCTTAATGATTTTATTGTTTCTGTTTAATATATTCTAGCAACTATTCTTGTATATCTGAGCAATTCAGATTTTATCTGAAAGCACTTCATTTCCACCCTTTTCACCATATGTATGCCTTTGTGGTGTGGGCGAACAGAGTAGATCTAGATCAACTGGCACATACATTACATGCTGTTTGATCAGGATCTACAGTGTTTGCTTCAAGATTCAACATTCTTACCAAAATGTTGCCAGTGCAGATCTAGATCAGACAGCATGGATGTGCTGGCTAATCTGCATCTACACCAGTCGCAAATGTGTAAAAATACCTTTATGAGTGGAAAGGGTAAACAATCCAGTAAGACTTCATATGACAAGCAGATTGCACAATTAATCCGATATTCATTGTTATCGACCAATAACTATAGATATTGACCTGATAACCATAGTTGTGGACAATAACTAGGGTTACCGCTCAGTATCTATGGTTATTGGTGAAAAGTTACAATGGCAAGACGATAACCTAGAACATTGATTTATATCTAGAGTTTTATGCCGTTTTAATTCCGATACCCATAGTTATTGGTGAAAACCTTAGATATTGCCCCTTAACCACAACTACTTTGGTTTTCGGTTGGTAATATAGTTTTCGACAATATCTATAGTTATTTTTCTGATATCCGTAGTTAAGACAATAACTATGGTTATAGCCTGTTATCTAGGGTTTTAACCAATAACTATAGTTATCGGGAGATAACCTTAGTTATTGTCAATAACTATCATTATTGGGTCGATAAAGATCTATAGTTATTGGTAGATAACCATGGATATCGTATTGATGGTGCAAACTGCTTGCCATATAAACATTATTATGTTGAGACCTTATTTTCACGTTAAAACAAAAACATTCAGATTAAAAAAAAATGGAATAAAAAAATTAATGATCAATTTATTATTTTAATTTGCATATTTTGTAAGAATAAACATCAGATCTGTTGGTCTTCACTTTGGCATCCACAGATATTCAGCTAAAAAGATCTTGGAGACTTTCTATACTAGATTTGAAGCCACAGTACTGATTGTCTGTTGATGGAAACCGGTTCCTAATTTTTTTTACAACACAGGCAGGAATAACAATTCTGTTTGCCTTTCCTAGTTTTTCACCTTTCATCATTAAACCCACAAACTGTCTGTATGCTGTTAGTCCGTATTGCCTAAAATAGATAAATTACTTGCTTTATATGTATTGTACATAATATTTAATATGTCTGTTTACAAATTATTGTTTTTTTAACTGTTAGTGTTACATGTATAATAAATTTATCTTTAACCTTACATTCTTTGTTTTTAACTAGATTTACCATCTGTAAAACTGCAGCAGTCCAAGCAATTAATCAAAACTGACTCAAAATTTGTAATAATTCATGTTTGAAAAGGATGCTCTGTGAGATTTAATGACCAAGAATTTGCAATTGATGTTTTGTTTCACACAGTTATTCCATATGCCACAATTTGCAGGCCATCAAAAGCATTTTTCGAAATATGGCGTAGCTTTTTTTAAATCTTGGATACTAACGTGTTTGTCAGCTCATCAGGGGCTCTTGCTCGACTGCCCTTGAAAGCCATTATTTGAATAAACGTCACCTCCAGTACTGTTGGATCCAAAACCACAATTTCAAAACAAGGTATCTCAGTAATACAGTTACAGTCGTCTATATTTCCAACAGTAAGGTCACTTTCATTGCAACATACGTTTTCCTCAACTGTGGGCATTATACAACAATTCTCACAAGAACAAAACTGCTCAACAGTCGTAGGAAGTTGTGTATTGTCTCCGCCTAGCAACTGGTTTTCAATTTCTGACAGCTCCGCTTCTGAATATTCTGGCTCAAAGTTATATGCAACCAGACCTTCCATATTGTTGAATCGATGAAAAAAGGTTATTATCGAGTACAATGCCACACGTTCGAGCAGATACTAGCATATCAGTAGTAGCCTACTAAGCGAGGTTAAATGAACCGGAAGTGCGTATCTGACGTCACATCCGGTAAAATAGAAACAATAACAAACAAGATGGCGTAGCGCAAGGAAATCGACGATACGTGAAATCGGCGATTTTTATTTTGCCGGTATTATTTATACTCGCGTGTTTTAATATAGTTTTTAGCGTAAATATAAAATATAAGGCATCTTTAACAAACTGCTAAAAGTATTTTTCATTATTGCCTTTCCCTTTAAGTGTATGTTTTTGAAGTTCGTTAACAATGCAGAAATTTTAATAAATTCAGTATTTGTATGACGTATACAATTTATTGACTGTTGTGCAAGTCTATCAAATTAAGAAACAATACATGTTTGGTAATCTACCTCTCGACAACGCTTTAGTCTGTGACCCGTGTTTCAGAAATGTATTTAAAAGCATTACAAGTCAGAAAATCGTGCTCCTAGGCATTAAAATATTAACCGTTCTAAACTATTTAATCATTGGAATATCATTTTGATGAATGTCTCGGATAAATTTATTCATTCTTTCTTTCTCGAATTATATGCATTTTACAATTTACTTTGCCTTACGTTTACCTACGAATGAGAAAATTTACCCTCATATTGATCGATTGTGGCCGATGGGTGTATGTCCTGTTGTTTCATCATCGACGAAGTCACAATTGATCCACCAGCAATCCGGGAAGCCATGTTAATTTCTTTAACCATTGTCCCTGAAAAAGGACGGGTTTTAAAATCTAATTTACAAATTTATCTTCGTATTGGTGACTGGTTTCTATTGATCTCATCCATGTTTCGGTAAAATTTAGAGAATGCCTTTGTCATAGTGGAAAAAACTCAGTTAATTATATACTTAGTTAATTATCTTCATTTTAATAGTTGAAAAAAAATATTCTGGTTGGAGAATGAAATCGTAAATAAACTATTCACACAAATTGTGACTAATTCGTTTACAAATTTGGAAACAATGGATGAATGTGTTGGTTGGGTAAATGTCCTGTTATACATTTAAGGCATCGCCACACTCCTCCCAATCCTATTCATCGATAAAATAAAAATCATCAAATCTCAGTAATGACAAAATGTCATTCAATGAAACTTTGCACCAATGAAGGTTACTGATGTATCTTTATTTTGCATACAGTAAGACAAAATAGAAAAATAAAGAAGCAAAGCTAGACCTACAAATTCCTTGAATTCTATTTACAAAAATTCACAAAAACTAGGCGATGCAGAACATAACTTAAAATTTCCTCGTGAGCGCAACGATACTGACAAGAAAATGTTGTGTACTTTGTAAAAAAAACGTTCAACTATTAAAAGAGAAATCAGTGATTGTCATCCGTTTACGCGACCAAGAAATTGAAGGTCAAACACACTTTTACTAATATCTCGTAAAGTTTGCATAAGTAAATCATGAGGGCACAATAAATTGTTGTCAGTATCATATTACTCATGTGGGCATTTAAAATGATGTTTTGTGTTCTTAAGTTTTTGTGAATTTATGATAATAGAAGTTGAGGGAATTTTTAGATCTCGCTATGTTTCTTTACTTTTCTAATATGTCTTACCATCTGTAAAATAAAGATACATTAATAACATACACTTGTGCAAAGTTTCATTCATTTTGCCGTTATTGAGATTTTGATAATTTTCTTTTTATCGACGAATAGAATTGGGAGGAGTGTGGCAGGCCCTTAAAGAACTGACTTTGTTATAACGGTTTAGATAAGCTGACTATCGCCTGCTTATAAGATTCGTGGGAGTTGAAATAAATTTTATTTGAAAGAAACGAATGCTTAAAATACCACTATCTTTCAATTCCCGACGGTCTGTCCAAACTTTTTAAGCTCTGAGACAGTTCTTAGTTGAAACAAAACAGATTAATAATCTTTGAGATTTATCTTGTTATTTTTGGGATTGATAGCATTTAAGCTTTATAACCTTGGACCTTGAAATCCCGAAACACGCCGTGTTCTCCGTTTTGTTTGGTTGCGCGTTTAATTAGTAGATGTTTATTCGCAAAGACAACTTGTCACGGCTTGTTCTTCTGAGAAAATTTTGTGGGGCAAGTTATGTTTTGATTTATCCCAGCGATTTGTTCAACCGCCAAGTTTAAACCGATATCTGCGCCAGATATTACATGTACATAATCCGTATCATAAATTTTAATTTTATATTGCCCTCTGAATGTATGCGATTAATCATGAATACACAAAAAGGTCATAATACTAAAAAAGTTTCAATAAACCAAAACGTACCCCGGCAACAGGGGCTTTTAGTAGAAATGGTGTTGTTTCGGAATTTTTGAAGCAATTATTCAAAAGATTTAACGTCTATGAAAAAGTATACGACACTAGACAATACAAGTTGACATCGTTGGACAAATGAGATTGTTACACCCTTGAGTATATTTGAACATGTTCCTCTTTTACAACTGGCTTCTTTCTTTTCAACTGCTATGTGTGGTGGGGTTTGTTTTGAAGATTTTAAATCGACATTTTGATTCTCCTTTCAGCATTATTACTACAGAAGTCATTTTGGTTTAAGAACGAAAAGCGTTTGTAAATTATGCATGTTTATATTACTTTTGTCCAGGTTAATTTGGTGGGTTAAAGTAATCTATAAATCTATAAGTATGTTCGAAAAGTCGTAAAATCAAATTTACCATCGTATTGGTACGCTGTGGTAGTTGGGTTTATGTCCTCAAATATCGACTTAAAAGATGTGGCAATTATAAGTGAAGCCGTAGTGAGTCCTTCAACACTGGGTCCTGAAATGCATGTTTTACATCGAGCACAAATTTAAAATTGTCAATTCTTCGATTAAACTAGAAGTCATATAACTTTCGGCAATAGTAGTTCCTAACAAATAATAACATTTTTCCACGTGTTTGGATAAGCTCAATATCGCATGCTCATAGGATTCATGGGTGTGAAGATGCAAATTCGTTGAAAGTTATGGGTTTGTTTATTAGAGAAACTTTTAAAACAGCCCAGTTTTAAACCAATTGTTATGCCATGTATTGTATTAAAATCAATTACAATTTTTGCTTTGGTCCCCGAATGTATTCGTTACATCATGCATATAAAAAGGTCATTATACTATGAAAGTTAAATAATAAACCCGTACATCACACATCCCAGCAAAGAGATGCGTTCCTGGTAGAAAAGAGGTCGTTCCCGAAGTTGCAGTATGATTATTGTTTGCATTAGGCCCTATACCAGTTTTGTGAATCTTTATGTGATCCTATGTAAAAAAGCGAAATATGCATATCAGGAAGCGCTTCACTCACAAAACACAGCGCCCCCAAGCAGCGAAAAAGAAGAGAGAAAAAAAGAGCATGCTGTTATAAGGATGTCAATTTAAATAAGATGCAACAAACAACTAACGACATAGGGAACCCTTATAATATCATTAGTACGCAAAACGTCATAATTAATCTTCAGTCAACGTCTTATGGCAAACAATCGTGAAGAAGGCATTATGGCCGAAATGTCGATGTAATAAAATGTTGAAGTTTTGACCTCTACTTGTGATATTTATTACTATTTTTAAAAGAAGATTTAATACACGTCTTTAGATTAATGCAGGTTGACCTGGTTAGGCAAATGAACCTATCTTAACACGATCTTTGTTTTCTACTGGTATGTGTGGTATTTTGTTAGATATATTTTTAAATTCGTAATTTTCTCCCTATTTCTACGTTGCGGTAGTCTACGTCTTGTTTATTAGCGGAAACTACATTATGTAAACATGAAGTTTTCCTTATCCATGTTTATTTGATTCGTTAGTAAAATCTGTTTCATTCCGAAAAGTTGTATAATCAGATTTACCAGCATATTGGTGCACTGTGGTGGTTGGGTGTATGGCCTGAAATATCGATCTAATAGAGGTAGCAGTAAGTGAAGCCAAAGTATAGTTTTCAACCCTGGTTTCTGAAATTCATCAAGCACAAATTTAATATATCATAAGACGAGTCTTTGTAAAATTGGATAAAAAGAGAACCTTGAAAGACAACAAATACGAAAAATATGAAAATATGGCAGACTCGGTTTGATTGAGCCCGTTTATGGGCAGTAAAAATGGAAATGCATATTACTTTACATTTCGCCTAGAGGCTGGTTGAGCGCAACTCAATATATACGCCAATAAACATAATAAGTTGTATCCATCCCTACCGGTGGTATGCGATTTTACTATTTAAACTTTTAAAGAATCAGATAATCATGTTATATGCTTGACAATGACAATGTTCCGCATATAATGGCCCAATACGCCAAACATAGTTAAGAAAAGATCAGCAATTTCTGAAAAGTATTATTTCAGGAATGCAGTCGGTGCATTTGTCTATTATTGTTATTAATTTGTTTTAGTAATGATAAGTCAAACAAGTGTGCGCAACTAAAATGCAGCTTAATATAAATCTCAAACAAAATTTAAATAGTTATAATGATGATAGTTACCATTTGTAACAACTTCGCAGAGACCCCCAGACAGTCCATCTGGGCATGTGCAGAAAAACGATCCATTTGTGTTCACACATGTACCATTGTTTAAACAAGGCTTACCGACACATTCGTCAACATCATCTGTGCAGTTGAGGCCTTTGAAACCAGTTGGACATGAACAAGTGAAAGAACCGTGTGTATTAGTACACCACTCATTAAACCGACAAGATTTATTTTGGCATTCATCAAAGTCATCACTACAGGTCTGACCTTGCCAAGATGAAGGGCATAAACAAGAAAAAGATCCATTATTGTTAACACATGTCCCTTCATTACGGCATGGACTCATCTGGCATTCGTCGACATCATCTTGGCATAAATGGCCCGTCCAGTTATTTGAACATTTGCAGGAAAAATTACCAGGTGTGTTGATGCAACTGCCAGAATGTAAACATGGATCATTCTTGCACTCATCCAAGTCATCCTGACATATGTTTCCGCTCCAACCGAAAGGACAGGAGCATGAAAATGATCCAATTGAATTGGTGCAAGTTGCAGAATTTAGGCATGGGTTACCTGTACATTCATCAATGTCGTTTTGACAACTGTTACCGGTAAAGCCATTCGCGCAATGACATTTATATGAACCAAGTGAATTGCTGCAGGTGGCAAAATGCTGGCAAGGGTTTTGTAGACATTCATCGATATCTTCGGAGCAATTTACTCCTGTCCATCCGTTGACACATCTGCATCTAAAGCTGCCTTTAAGATTATGACACGTGTTATGATCTCCTGGACAAACGATACTGGAACTTTTAAAAAATATAACGTAATATCATGTTTCATAATATATTATGTATGGATAATTTTTAAATATATCACACTTTTTTAGCATTTGTAATTTCTAAGAATATATTCTACACCGTAACGTTCAGATAATGATGATTTGCGATATTCTTTCTCATTTTATAAGGAAGAAGAGTTAAAGCATGTGTTATTGTTTTGCAACTGTTTTTCTATTAATATATCTTTGTTCAGATGTCCTTAATTGCTGTATAAGTTGTCAAACATATTATTTCTTTAAAAAGACAGTTAAGGGTTTGCAAATGTGCGTTTAAGGTAAGACCTGTGTAATGAATACCTATATCCAGAAGAGTATCCAAGGGAGGTAACTATAGTAGTAAATTAGTATAGAGTTCTATCATCCGAGAGGACCAGGGTTCAAATCCCACTGGAAGCTATTTTTTTTGTAAGCCTAGAGCTTAAATAATTGGCATATTTCTTTTTTTCCTGTGTAATTCTGTCATTGAATATAAAATTCTCATGATTTAAACTAAAATAAGCAAAATAATCAAGATTAAAGGGGTTTTCGCTATCAGAACAGTGTTTATTCAAGTCATCAATTTGAAAATTTCTAAAACTGGACGGTAAACTTCTCTGAAATTTTGTTTAAATTTTGTTTAAGGTATATAGTTAAAAAATGGTAAAGTCTGGTATATTGCACCAATCAGGATTTTGCACAATTTTCATTAATTTAGTCTCGT